>JACWBX010001994.1:4344-46907 GCA_014622435.1 Polypedilum pembai | reverse complement strand
TCTTCTTATTGATTTTTCCATACAAAAATGAATAAGAAGAAGAAAATTATGCGCATACTTCTTCTTCTTATCTGCATAATTCCGAACCCTATTTAAAAAGAATAATGATGAATTTGAATGCAAAGTAAGAATATTTTGAAATGAAATCTTTAGATGAAATTTCTCATGAAAAGAAAGAAATTACTATTGAAATGCGAGAAGTGTATATCCATTTCTGAAAAAAGTGGGAAAACTTGCAATTTCATGTGAAGATTTTCATAAAATGAATGGAATAAAAATGAAGATATCTTGGTATAAAAATATAAAGGGTTGGTATAAACAAGGTGTGATTCTGAACGAAATTTTTATTTAGAACAAATGAAATATTTTTTAAATTGCAACAGTAAATGACATAGAAATTATTTTAACAAATAATAGTAACCATTGAATTAAAATTTTTAAAAGAATTTAGTGTGAAAACAAAAATCATGAAACAAATTTCTAACAATTGCTGCTAGTTATTACCAGCTGCTACTAACTGATACTAATTACTATGTAATATGTATTTTAAAGTTTATTATGAATGTTATAGTGCTAAACACAAAGTTTTTGAGTGTTTCAATGCTCAGCACTAAGTGTTTAAATGTTTCAATGCTGAACATTATGTTAAAGTTTTTAACGCTATGCATTGGCCTTTAAGATTATTAGCGCTAGTAATTTAAAAAGCATTGATTAAAATAAGTAGAATAAAAGCTAAATAGTGAGCTAAAAATTTTCAAATTAGAATTTTTTGACCAAATGTCGAGACATCTTTGAAATATTTTCCTAATTATATTTCTTGGAAAATATTTTCTAATCATATTCTTACTACATTTTGACTCTATCATGAACATAATTTATCCACAAAAATTGGATCATGGAATGTTCATATATCTAAAACTACTTATACAATGTTGCTATCATGAAAATCCTTTTTACGTATAGCTTTAGAAAGTACATTTCGAAAATCCTTCTTATTATTCCCTCTCCTTTATTTTTTTTTCTTCCATCTATTGATTTCATATGCTACTGTAATCTTGGTTGAACACTCTAGATTGAATATTTTCATAAATATCCATGCACACATACTCACATATATCTAAAACGATAATTAATTAATGATATTCAATTAATTCCTTCACTCGCTTTCTTCTTCTACTCATTACTCGCTCGGTTGTATCTCATTAATGAAGTTTATAACAAGCACGAGCGAGAGAGTTTTCTATTTTATCATCTTGTTGCATTTGCACATTCACGGATAGCTTAAGGATTTAATTAAAAATTATAAGTTGGTAACGAACAAGCGAGCTGCTGCAGCAACGGCAAAATACTTTTAATTGTGTCAATCTTGCTGCAGTGACTTTTTAACAACATACAACACTATCGATGTACATTAAATCACTATGCAAAAGTTGGATGAAATCAAGGTTTTATTTTTATAATGCAGATTGAATCTCTAGCCAGTTATAAAGAGAAAAGGATATGCAATTTATGTGCGTTGATAATGAAACTAATTAAGCAAAGACTTGAAGCAAAAATTGAAACTTTTTAAACTGAAGAGAGAAATCTTTGTATAACTTTGAATTTCACTTCATCTTTGTCAGTGAATCTTTCTAAAAAAGATAATTAAAAGTTTTTTCACACAATGAAGAACTTTGTCTTATGAGAAAAGATAATGGTTATTTGAGATCTCTTGAGTATTTGTTTTCAAAAAGTTACTTTGATTTTCTTTTTTTTTCTTTTCTTTTCATGAGCAAATGTACTCTAGAGTTTCAATTACAAATAATTTAAATCAACTTCATTCTAATTTTTGATATATTTAAAAGCGGATCAAAAATCTTTACCTGAATACTGGAATTGAATGTCATAAACTAAATTTTATGTTGAAATATGCTCAACATTCATTAATTTATTTTGTTCTAAGAATGTTATTGCAAAATAGTTATAATTCATGATATTCTCTCAAAAAACGTTAAATTTAGTTAAAGAAAGTTGAATATTTACTGAGTACGTCGCTTCTTTTGGTTATAACTTCCCTTACTTGAATTACTCTTGCTGGTACATTTAGAACGAGTCTTTCGAATTGGTTGAAAAGTTTTATCACATGTGTTACTCAATGAGCTTATAACACTGCGCAAATCAACTGAGAAGCTATCTTCTGAATGAGATCGTGGCGAGTCACCATTAGCATCAATTTCACCGCTTTCACTAGTATCATGAACATCATTCAATATTTTGCCATTCTTCTCAAGATCATTCTTCAACTCCATGAAATTCAAGTTCAATTGTTGAATTGTTTCATCAATTTGTTTAATTTGTTCTTCTAATGATTCAATTTCTTTCGTTGGAGCGTTTGCTTCTGCAACTTCCTTTGCAGCTTTCATATTTCTCTCAATATTGTTTATGTTTTCCTTATATACATTCAACTTCGATGTGCATTCATCACATTTTTCTTTAACTTCATCATATTGCTTTTGAGCTTCTGTTCGATCTTTTCTGATTTCTTCTAACTTTTGCATTTCATCACGCAATTTTACAGCCAAAGACATGTTATTATCATAAACAATTTTTGACTCGGAATCAGTTTTTGCTTTCAGCAGAGAGAAGAAAACATTTTGTTTCTCATTTAATAAAGCTTGAAGCTTCTCAACAATTTCATTTTGCTTCTTATTCATTGCTTCATATTTCTCAACATTCCCATTTAACTCTTGATACAAATTGGTTACATTTTGATATGCTTCCAATTCATTTTGAAGATCAATATTAGCTTCATTGATCATCTTTTCTAATGAATTTACAGTGGCATGAATTTGTTTTAATTTTTCATCAATCTTTTCATCAAATACACTGTCCAATTCTTTTTCTACCTCAATAAGCTTTGTATGAGTCTCTTCATATCTTGCTATTTTGATGGATTTTGTTCTTTCTGTAGCAGCAAGTGAATCTTCTTTTATTGCAACTTTGAGTTTGCTTTGATGTATATTCTGCTTTGAAGCTTGCATTTCCAATTTGACTTCTTCTTTTATCACTGTAACTTCTGTTTGCAATTCATTATCTCGTTCACGCAATTGAACAATTTTTTCTTCCATTTTCTGACACTCCTTGGTTATTTTATTGATTATTTCGCTGATGTCAGTGTTGACTGCTTTGATTTCTTCAACAATATTCTTCAAATTTGATTGCATTTGATTTGATGATTTACAGACACTTATCATAAATGAATGATCATTTCTCATATATTGACTCTCTTCAGTAAGATCAATCATATTTTTCTGTTCAATTGAATGAGCTGCTTTTATATCATCACAAGCCTTTGTCTCTGCTGCAAGCCATTTATTGAAAGAATTTTCCGGCATTATAAACAATTCTTTCAATTGATTTTCGTCAATAATTTTTGATATGAAATTTTCAATTTCATTTTCATCTAAATTCTGTTGAAAATCATTTTATATTAATTGAATATAACTTAAAATTTTACAATTACAAACCTGAGACATTTTTTGTCAATTTAAAACACAGAATTAAAGTGAAATCTTAAAATTTTCTTGAAAAGTCTTTTTTCAAAATTTGAGAAATTAAAGTGCGCGGTTAAAAATTCAAAAACGTGTTAACAATTTTTCTTCAATGACTAAAAATTGATTTAAAAATTCAATTTGACATTGAAAAAGCTTTTATTGTGTTAAAATATAGGTAAGAAAACGTAAATATTCTATTTAAATCAAATTCATATTATATTCCTTTAATATTTAGTGAAAATTTGCTAAAAATGATAAATCAAGAGAAATTAGGTTTAGCATCAAATTATGATGGAAGTAGCAGTAGTGAATCAGAATTCAACGATGGCTATGAAAGTGATTTGATGGCTGGAGAACATGATCGTGCTTTATTGGAAATGATGTCTGAAAAAGAACGTGAAACTGAACTATTCAAAAGAGCCGAACGACGTGACATGCTTAAGAGGCAATGGGAAATTAAAAAGAAGATAAAGCATGCTAAGAAAAAGGAATCTGAAAAAGTTACTGAAGAAGAACCCAAAAATCGTATTTTTGAACGCAAAAAGAATATCGAGGTGACCAAAATTGAAGTTATACGTAATACAGCAATGGCTCAATTGAAAGCAGAACGTGAAGTCAAAATGCTAAAGAAAGATTCAATCAATGAAATCACTTTTTATGATAATAACAATAATAATGATAAAAGTAATGAAGATATTATTATTGTCAATGATAAAAATGAAAATACTTTGCAAAACTACAAGCTAGAGTTGACCAATTTTCAACCGATCCTTATTTCGACACTTGGTGATCTTAATAAGTTACGAGTTCCTCGAAGTGTTTTAGAAGAAATCATTGAAAATCCTCTATTTGATGAGACAATAATTGGATTATATCTTCGTGTTAATATCGGTAAACCAAATCAAGTTAATCCTTATCGTGTTGCAGAAGTTATTGGCATAACTGAATCTCCAAAAGAGTATACGTTTGGCAATAAGCGCATAAAGAAAGTTCTAAAACTAAGAATCGTTAATAAGCACGAAATGTTGCGCTTGGAGTATATTTCGAATCTGTAAGTAATGTGAAATGAAATTTTATTAAATTTAAAATTGAATTTTTGTTTCAGGCCATTTGAAAATCATGAATTCCAGGAGTGGGTTAGATTGTGTAGCGTAAATGGAATAGAATTACCCAGAATTGATCAAATTAAAGAAAAGGAAAGAAAAATTGCACTTGTTACGGATGTTCAGAAGCAATTAAAAAAAGCATCGACTGGAAGAGAGCCACGAACAGTTATTAATTTTGCATTGAAAAAAAGTGAACTCTTGCATGTAAGATGTTTTATATCTATCAAATATTTTCATATAATTCATTCATTTTGTAGCAACGTGATATAGCTATTAATGAAGAAGACTTAGAGAAAATATCAAAAATAGATGAAGAGATTAAAGAGTTAAATGAGCAAGCTGAACAAATTGAAAAAACTCGAACTGCATCAATTCGAAATATTGCTTTTATCAATGAACGAAATCGTCGCCTTAATATTTCTGATAGTGAATTTGCCATTCATGAAGAAATGCGAGCTAAAGAAGCCAAAAAAGAGAAAGGCGAAGAAGCTTGGGATCCATTTATTCGTCGCACAACAAAACCTTCTATACCATTTAAATCTTACATTCCTCTGATTAAAAATGAGCCAATTGTGATTTCAGACAACGTTCCTAAAGTTAGCAATCCACAAATCATCTCGCAAAGTTTAGTTGAATTAGCAAAGACACCCAAAGTTGATATGACCATGTATGAATTACATGACTTTGAAATTGATATCGACATTGATATGTCAAACAAACCACTAACTCTTGACAGAATAAATCTTCCACCAATTAAGACATCACCAGTACAAAAGTCTTTACCATATGGCTGGAGAAAATGGGAAGAATATAAAAAGAAGAAAGGAATGGTTTAAATTTTCTATTCATAAATGTAATGTACATGAAGTTTATTTTCGAATAAATGAAATTTTTATAAGTGAATATATTTTCATTTGAAACTAATGTTTTGTTATATAAATAACATGCACATATTTAAAAGCATATTTCATGGATTCTTAAACAATAAAAGAAGAAGAATTATTAATATGAAGTCAGTAATGGAATGTTAAAATTTCTCAATACAAACAATATTTCATCATAAGTAATTTATGATCATAAATAATTAGGTTAATTGAAATTAACTGACAAAAGAATGTGTTTTGTAGATTATAAAATTCCTTTCAAATCACATATCACACATGACATGAACTTCACACAACAGCAAGAGCAAATTTTAATGACATGACATTGACGCGTCTTCCTCGATGGCATGTGCGTTTCTTTTTTGAAAAAAAAAGTCACATTGGTGCCAAACAATATTCTTTTCTTTTCTATCGCGCGCGATTTATATGAAATGTCGCGAAATTTCAATAAAAAATCTTCTTTATTTTGTCATTTTCACAAAATGGCATGAACATGAATAGCAAGCTAAATTAAATGACTAGCTCTATCGTTTCTTTTCTATTCTTTTCTCTTGATGTTGTTGAGAGTACATTATAGCTTGATAAAATCGAAAGAAGTGAAATAGAAAAAAGAAGAAAATTGGCATGATGATGTACGATGGTTGAAATTGAAAATTAAATGGAAAGTCAATTGATGATGATGATAATTTTATGCTACAAGCATCCTCTCATTCTTTCATGAACAACAACAATGTTATGTAATTGAAACTTACTGAAAATAATGCATTCATTAAAAAGCGAGTGAGTCTATTTATAACATGCACAAAAGAAAATTACAATAAATATCAATTCAAAATTATATGTAACAAACTACCAACTTCTGCCTCTTCGCACTCTTAAATCCTATTATAAGCATTTAGTTGTTTGCAGTTTATTGCATTTTATGTGTACAAATAAAAGTCCAAAATTCACATAAAAGTGTCTAGTGCTTTATGAATGTCTGTGTTTTAGCAAATAAATGGTGGTCCTTAATATTTTATCTTCTTTCTCATAAATGGAATAAGCTCCTGTTTACACATTATGTAATATGTTAGAATAAAAATAGAGCATGCAAGTGTGTATGGTCATTTGTTTTATGTAATTTTATAATCACTTCTATAAATATTCGTCTCTATAAAACATTTTAATTTATTCATTTTAGGTAGCATAGCTGAAGGGTAAAAATTTACTTTTTTAACCATAAAATGATTTGTTAAGTTAACTAATAATACAAAAACATTAAAAGATCAAGAAAAAGAAGAAAATGATAATGAATAAATAAAATTACCTTCTCTCTTGCTTTTTCTTTTATGCAAAAATCTGAAAATGGCAAACAAGCTCGAGGCAGAAATAAAAAAGTTTAGAAATTAAAACTTTTCTCGTTTTAGTTTTTTATATAGTTTTCGTTTATTTTGAGAATAAGTTCAAGTTTATCATAATATACTTTAATATTCAAAATCTTATTTTTATCAGGTTATTCTAATCATATTTTATCAAATGTTATCAAATCAAATTGTAATAAAAAAGTTTTTCAAAATGCTTCAATGTACTGCATTCGCCTAGTTTTTACCTGTGTAAAAAAAAGCTATTTAGTTTTTCATATTTAAAGCTTTCTGTGATTCATTGCTTACATTTTTACCAACGTTTTCCATGATATTTATCTTGTGGATCTTCTTCAGGGCTACCAGCAGGTGGACTTGTATAAGATGGACTTGGATCGTTATTAGGATCTTCTGAATAGATTGGTGAAGTTGGACTATATACCGGTGATGATGGTGAATATTTGGAGCTTGGACTATAAGTTGGACTGTATCTGTAAATTTATATAAAATTATTAAAATTTATTTTTTAACAATTAATTTAAATTAAATTAAATTACCCTGGTCCTGGGGAGCTGGGATAAGTTGGTGACACAGGCGAATAATAACTAGGCGGGCTAGTTGGTGTATATTGAGGACTTGCACAATGCGATGGACTTGTTGGTGAATATGAAGGAGAACTTGGCGAATATTTTGTCGATGATGGTGAATATGAAGGTGAGCTATGGAAAGAAGACATTAGAATATTCTATAAAATATAAATTTATATATTTAGCTTACCTAGGGCTATAATGAGTCGAATATTGTGGAGAACTTGGACTGTAGCTGGGTGTTGTAGGAGTATAATTTGGTGAGCTCGGAGAATAGCTTGGTGTAGCAATTGGTGATCTGTAGCTTGGTGATGACTGTAATGAACAATATTTTTCAGTAAAACAATTTAATAATTTTGAATTTGTTATGAACTTACCGGACTATAAGATGGACTTGTCGGGCTAAATTTTAGAAAAGAAAAGAGAAAATTTTAAAAATGTTTTCTTTACAGAAGCTTTGAATAAATTTACCTATATGAAGGACTTGTCGGACTGTATGATGGACTTGTAGGACTAAAATAAATGAAGAAAATATCATTAAGCATAATTTTCAATTTTGTTATTAAATATTAAATTTTACCTGTAAGGACTTGTTGGACTATAAGAAGCTGTATATCCTGCGCTCGCATCAGCTTGATATTTAGGACTTGTAGGTGAATAAGAAGGCGATGTCGGACTGTATGACGAATTTGGAGAATATGCAGGTGATGCCGGATTGTAATTTGGACTTGTTGGTGAATAGTGAGGTGAAGTAGGACTGTAAATCTAAAATGTGATATCAAAAATTAATAAATTTTGCATTAAACACTCTCAAAATTTCTTTTTAACTTACAGTTGATGTAGGCGAATATGAAGGACTTGTAGGTGAATATGATGGTGATGCAGATGCTTGAAAATTGGGACTTGAAGGAGAATAAGAAGGCGAGGCTGATGGTGAATGTTGGAAATAGGGAGACATTCCACCAGGCGATGATGGGGAACCGGGATTTGGTGACCAGCTTGGAGACATTCCAGAAGCATCGGATTGAGCACTTGGCGAGAAACTTGGACCACCTGGAGTCATACCAGCTGGACCAGCAGGAGACCATTCAGCTCCATAAGCTGGTGTACCGCTTTGCCATGGTGTCATTTGTGGACTCATACCAGATGGACTTTGTCCTGGACCAAAGAACATTCCTGTTGTGCCCATGATACTTGTATGAGGAATTTCCATTCCATCTTTACATTTATCAGCATCGAGTAAGAGATCAAAACAACCTGTGCCCATTCGAGGTAATTGACCCATAATAATATTCTCAGAAACACCACGCATAGGATCAACTTCAGCATGACTTGCAGCGTCCATCAAAACGTCAACAGTTTCTTCAAATGAACATCTCATAAGAGCACCAGTGTCTTGACGATTGATGCCGTGACGAGTAATAGCCATCAAATGTCCTTTAGCTGTCATAACGTCACACAACAAAGCCAAATGTCGATAGTTGACGTACAAACCGTAGAATTGCAAGACAGCATTCATTTCTTTCTCAACTGATTTACGAACAGCTTCGATACCGAGCACACTGAAGATTTCACAAATATCGTTACTGAATGTTCGCACTGGATCAACATCACGTTCGCTCAAAACTTTCATCAGCGAAGTACCATCAGTTTCAAGAAGCCATTCACCAATAGCCTTAAATTCTCCATTTTCAGTAATAACAATACGTTTCTTTGCATCAGTTTGTGGAAGCTAAAATAAAAATATAAATTAGTGAAGAACATTTATAAAAAGATAAAAACTACATACATGCATATAAACTTTCCCAATAGCTTCAATTCCTTGTAGAGTTAATTCTGAGAGCATATTTGACTCAATGCATCTTAAGAACATATCTTCATCCATTTTTTCCATGTCCTCTTCACCATCCATTCCAAATTTATTATCTCCTTTGTTCATTATACGAATTCGAAGAACCAATTTGTCAGAATTGTCATCATTGAAAATACAATTCAAATCATCACCAAATCCTGCATTAATTTTTTCAGCAATCTGTTCCATAGTCAATTTCTTATCAGTCATACGTTTACGATCGAGTTCAATACGCAAGAGCCAAGGTGAGATTTTAGTTGGATCGAAGTCAGGCATTTCATAATAAATGTTGACAAATTCTTGATCTTCTTGAATTACAGTTCTTTGTGGATCAGGATCGTAATAAATTGCAGTATTTGCCGTAACTTTACGCAAAGTTGTGTGTTCCAAACGACACAAGACATTCTTTGCTTTTTCGGCATCACGAGCTGCACCACCAGTCAAGAAGACAGTAAGTGATGGAGCCTTTGGTTTCTTTGAAATATTGATAATTTCCTTCAAACGTGGCACACCCAATGTTACGTTTTTCGAAGACACACCAGCAAAATGGAAAGTGTTGAGTGTCATTTGAGTAGCAGGTTCACCAAGTGATTGAGCAGCAAGAGCTCCAACCATTTCTCCGGGATTAGCTTGTGCTTGTTGGAAACGTGTTTCAATTTCACCAATTAACCATTCAAATGCTTCTGTATTAAGACGATGATCTTCAGCTACAATTTTTGTGCATAAAGTTGATCTCACAAGGCATTGGAAGAGCAATGTTGCATTTTCATTAGCTTGCTTTGACAATCGATCGTTACCAGCGACAATAACACACTTGCTCAATAACTCACGAACGCCTTTAATTACTTGTATTGGACTCAAATCAGTTGGTGCTCGTTTATTAATGTGGAAAATCTTTTGTACGTTCCAAATCATTCGTTGCAAATTACATGGCAATACAACTTTGCTTTCACCATTAGGGAAAATTTCTCTCAAAGTATTTCGATCTTTCATCAACTGTTCATATTCATTTTCCAGCTCTTGAATGACATATCCAGATTCTGTAAGTGTTTTCACAACATCTTCAGTAAATAACTTTTTCGTGTGTCGTTCATTAGAAATGTCAAAGCGGAATCTTTTCTCAAAGACTTTATTTGATAATTTGACTGTAGGTAAATTCTGAAATTCTACAGTTTCACCAGCCAAACCGTCTTCACCGTAACGCAATTGAATGAGTTGTCCAACAGAATTTCTAACTGTACCATCATAATGAACCATAACACTCTCCATAGCTTTGATAAGACGACGTTGAATATAACCTGTTTCAGCAGTTTTGACAGCAGTATCAATAAGACCTTCACGTCCTCCCATAGCGTGAAAATAAAACTCTGAAGGTGTTAGACCAGCAAGATATGAATTTTCAACAAATCCACGAGATTCAGGACCATAATCGTCTTTAATGAAATGCGGAAGTGTTCGTTTACGAAAACCAAAAGGTATACGTTTTCCTTCAACGTTCTGTTGACCGACACAAGCAATAACTTGAGAAATATTAATATTTGAACCTTTAGAACCAGAAACGACCATAGCTTTCAAGTTATTGTATTCAGTGAGAGATTTTTTAGCTGAACCACCAGTTTTGTCACGAGCATCATTGAGAATACGATTGACTTGATTCTCAAAAGTTTGACGAAGAGTATTACCAGGTGTAGGCTCTAATTCCATATTGTGAGCTTTTTGAATAACACCTATGACATCTTCTTTAGCTTTACGAATTGTCTTTTGAATTTCTTGATATGTTTGAGGATCAGCAATTGTGTCACCAATACCAATACTGTGACCTTCTAATAGCAACCAATTGTTAATGACAGTCTGAATATTTCCGTAAAATCTGCCAGCAATTTCATGTCCAAGTTCAAGAAAAACAATGTGAAGCAATGATCCAGCAGAAGTACCAAGTGTTTTCTTACACAAAATTCCCATCAACAATTCGCCATGTTCTACCATTACTTTTGTATCACCAGGTGAAATCCATTTATATGGTCCATCATCTTCATCATCAGGATGAGTTGAATGAGTTCTAATCATATTGACATTTCCAGGAATAATCAATGAAAACAATTGTTTTCCTGTCCACAGTGGTTTCGGTTTGAGAATGCATGGTTGTGGCATTTTTCCATCCCAAGTTGGTAAAAACATTAAAAGATTCATCATTTGTTCTTTATCAATAAACACATCACGTTTAGTCATTTTACGAACAGCCGTCAATGTATCCTGCACAATACCCATAACTGGCTTATTAGCTTGTGGTGTAATAATTTGTCGTGGTGTTATATGAATATTTTCTACTTCTGCACGCGTTTCCATCGACTGGGGGACGTGCAAATTCATTTCATCTCCATCGAAATCAGCATTATAAGCTATAAAAGAAATAAAGCATGAACAACATTTGTCACTTAAATTATATTTTACTTGATTTAAATGAAATTTAAAACACTTTTGAGAAATTTATATGATATGTTTTTTGCATTAATAGAACTTTAAGTTCAATACAATTCTATAATACTAAGCTTCATGACAACATAACATTTCTAGACATCGCAATCAACGAATCAAATTATATGATAAAAAAAGTCAACTTGAAATCAAGTAATATAAATTGAGTATTTACTTGACTTTTACCATATAATTTAATTCATTGATTGTGAAATCTAGAGTTAATATGTTGTCATGAAATTAATCTCACAGTTCTGATTGACACAAAAAGCATAACGTACAAATCCACTGTTTTCTCATAAATGCTATTTAAAATTAAACACTTACGTGATGTACAACTCAAATTCATACGAAAAGTTGACCATGGCAAAACTTTAACACGATGTCCCATCATACTCATCTTATGTAAAGTTGGTTGACGATTGAAAATAACCAAATCATCATCACGTAAATGTCTTTCAACTTTGTAACCACATTGAAGATGTAAATCGCTTGGCTTTGGATGAAAACGTAAATCAATACGTTCGCCATTATCACGTATGATATATTTTGCACCAGGATATTGTGAATTTCCACGACGAACGAGTTCTTGCATTCGATCAATGTTAAATGGTGTTACAAGTTCTGGGAAAGTCAGATTTTGTGCAATTGAACGAGGTACACCGACTTGATCAATACGCAAATTAGGATCGGGTGTAATGACAGTACGAGCCGAAAAATCAACACGTTTTCCCATCAAATTTCCACGAATACGTCCTTCTTTTCCCTTTAGACGAGCTTTAATTGCTTTTAATGGTTTGCCAGACTTTTGCATAGCTCTTGGCATACCAGGCATATCGTTATCAACAAATGTAGCAACATGAAATTGAAGCATTTTAATATTTTCAGCAATGACATGAGCAGCAGCTCCAGAAGTCTCATTCTTTTTCAATTCATTGTTAGCTTTAATTATATCTGCCAATTTGTGCGTCAAATCATCCTGATTCTTAGTTGCACCAAACATAACAACAGCAGGTCTAACAGGCAATGGTGGAACCGGCAAAACACTAACAATCATCCAATCGGGACGAGCGAATTTCGGATCCATTCCAAGAATGTAGCATTCTTCGTCAGTAATGTGTCTAAAGATTTCCAATACACGTTCAGCAGTCACAGCAATTTTCTTCTCTTGTGTCTCTTCATTCAAATGCTTCCATTCAGCTGTCAATTCTAAACCAGCACGACGAATCGATGGCTGATGATTTCCACAACCGCCATGACCCATTTTTTTGCTAGGATCGGGTTGAATTTGTTGTCCATCTTTGGTCAAATCCATATCTTCGCCACCTTCGCAAATATTTTTGCCCTTGCATAAATCATAAACATAAGCCAATCTTTTACGTGGTTGTCCTTTTGATTTCATAACAATTTCTTTAATTTTCGGATTGTGAGGACTCACTAACAATTTTGAACAATAAAAGCAAACGCAGCGAAGAATTTTGATTGTTTTAGTTAAGAAGCCGACATGAAAAACTGGTTTCGATAAATCAATATGTCCGAAATGACCAGGACATTCTGTTAAATTTCCAGCACAAGTTTGACATCGCGATGTTCTGTCAATAACTCCTTGTCTGGGATCCATCAAACCACCCAATTTCGGTCTACCTCCTTCCATTGTTTCTGGAAATTGTATACCACCTTCAGTGACTGACATTCGTCGCTATAAAGAGAAAAATTATTTTTACTGGATGTTCATATTGATGTTGTTGTTGTTCAATTTGACTTACTATTTCATCAGGTGATAAAATACCGAATTGAACTCGTTTAACTTGCCGGACTGGCGCTTTAGAGTCACTCGACATGATTATCAATTGTTATTTATAGCTTTTTCTGTCTCAAATTGTCAGAATAAAGTTTTTGTCGAGCGGAAAATGGCTCTCTAATGCGGAATTTATTTTCAATTTTATTTCTGTCTTCTTTTTGTGTTTTTCCAATTACAATTACCTAATTCATGTTTAAAAGATATTTATTTAGTAAGTAAAAGCAATTAAAGTCATTAAAGATATGAATTTACCTATGAAAATTAAAATTATTTTAAAACTTCGATAAGCTTCTCTTTTTTCTTCCGCTCATCCACTCAGCTTTTGTTAAGGCTGTGCGGCACGAGTTGAATTTTTAATACCCTTTCGACAAAAGTTGTATGCCCATTATTAGTTTACAAACAATCACACATGCAAGTTCTTATAAAAATTTAATTGTACAAATTTCAATTAAATCATATAATTAAAATGGGAAAAAGAAAAGCACAAAACTCAAAAGCAGAAGGAGAATTTGATTTGAATTTTAAAAATCCAAAAACAGTTCATTTACAAGGAAATCAAAGAAAATTGATTGTTGTCTTGAGCGGCGCTCAATTAGAAACTGTTAAAGTAAGAAAATTAAAACTTAAATATGAATATATTCTAAGATTTCTTGTTTATAGGTAGGAACTACATTCGAATTGTTGAATTGCGATGATCATTTGCAAATATTGAAGAAATTTAATCGAGATCCAGGATCTTGTCGGCCTGACATAACTCATCAATCACTTTTGATGCTTATGGACTCACCTTTGAATCGTGCTGGACTTTTACAAGTTTTTATTCATACAGAGAAAAATGTATTGATTGAAGTTAATCCACAGACGAGAATTCCAAGAACATTTAAACGATTTGCTGGACTCATGGTTCAATTACTTCATAAGTTTGCTGTTAAAGCAAATGAAAGTTCAACAAAATTGCTCCATGTAATTAAGAATCCAATTACAAATCATTTACCTGCTGGTTCGAGAAAAATTGCAATGACATTTAGTTCAAAGATGGTGAAAAATTGTCGAGAGCTCGTGCCAACTGGCAAAGATGAAGCTATTGTGTTAGTAGTTGGTGCATTTGCTCATGGACATTTAAATTTAGACTACACTGAAGAATCGATATCGATAAGTAATTATCCTTTGTCAGCTGCTCTTACATGTGCTAAATTGTGTAGTGCATTTGAAGAAGTATGGAAAGTTGAGGAAATAAAAATTGAGTAAATTTTAAACAATTACAAGACGACATTATTTACTTCTCTCTGAGAATTTTCTCTCTCTCAAGTTGAAAGAGAAATCAGCTGTTACAATAATAAATTTTTGTTTTGGTTCTCTATAAGTGTTTTCTATGAAAAGAGAATTTCCCATCATTGTCATCGTGTTGTTGCATAAATAGTAATAACAACTTTAAGTGTTGTTTGACTTTCAGGAGAACATACCAAAGTTCATAATGTCAATTTAACAACTTTTTAGGAAGAAATTTGATATTTTTGAAAAAATGATTTTTACGGCTTTAACAATTTAATATATACTGATGATTGTGTTAGCACGTTTGAGTTTTGAAAAAAAAAATTATCAATAAATATTTTCATTTCTTAGAATTCTTCGATAAAATTAAAGAACAAGTTTTAACTTTTTTCTTGAGGAAAAAACTCAATTCATTCATTCAAAAAGAATTCCTCTCTCTCACTCATAAAAAATCCCAAAAATATTTCTATTAAAAGAGTTAACAATAGAAATGTGTTAATATTTTGTCACATATTTAAAATATCTTTTTTAAGAAGTCTTATGAAAAAATATTGGAAAATACGTCAACTTGTAAACTGGAGACAATATTATTATGAAACCGGTTAGCTAGTAGAGGCGAGAAGTTTCTCTTAGTATTTTTTTAGCATTCGTGTAGATAACATGAAAAGAAATATGGCGCTAAAGCTATTTATAATACTTTCAATTTTTCCAAACGTTATATATTCTGCAGTTGAAGGTAAAAATTTAATAGATAATTTATAATGTGACAACTTAAATTTAAATTTAATCAAAAGGAAATCCATGTTTTACCAATAAAGGAGTAGCAGGAACTTGTATGAATTTTTACCGTTGTCAAAGCGCAGTTAATGAGTATTCATTAGGAATAATTCCTCAACTATGTTCGAATGTAAATAAATATACAATATGTTGTCCAGGAGTTTTTAATTCAGCCTCTAACATCAACATTAATAGAGTTTCACAATCAAGACCAAGCAAGCAAAGTAGGTTCTTTACTCTTTTGTCTTTTTAAACTGATCATTTTTCAATTTATATAGAATGCGATGAATATTCGAAACTTGCTACAAATGTAAGTGAATAATTACACACTTTATTTTTATTAATAGTTTAAAAAAGAAATTATTAAAAAAAAGGTCTCGATATTTGGTGGACTTAATTTAGGAACAACACATACTGAAAAAATAGAAACGTATACATGTGAATTAAGCATCTCTTTAAGTATGAATGTTTTTTTTAAATTTTAGCATGTGGATATTAATTTTTATCACGTTTGATACTTTTTTTAAGTCGTTAATGGTGATCCTGCAAAACCGAATGAATTTCCACACATGGCTGCATTAGGATGGAGAGGATTGTCTAATTATGAATTTAATTGTGGAGCATCGCTTATTTCTGAAAGATATGTACTAACTGCTGCACATTGTGAAAAATATAATGGTAAATTACCCGACATAGTGCGATTAGGCGATTTAGATTTGAGGTCAAGATATGATGATGTACAAGAACTTGATATTCCAGTTGAAGCTTTTATTCGACATGAAAATTATGTTTCAAGACAAAAGAAAAATGATATAGCTGTTGTTCGAATGAGAAATAGTGTCAGAGAATGGCAAAAAAATATAAGACCAGCATGTCTCTGGTCTCAACAAGGCATAAATCAAAATCAAGTTACTGCTATTGGATATGGCAGCACGGGATATGCAGAAGGAAACAGTGAAAAACTTTTAAAAGCTAATTTATATATCTATAATACAAATAATTGTGGAGGTGTAAATATTGATAGCACACAGCTCTGTGCCGGTGATCCAAAAAATAACAGAGATACATGTCAAGGAGATAGTGGAGGTAAATAAGTCTAATTAATAATTTTATTATATAGTTTAAAATTATTATATCTCTTTAGGTCCACTACAACTTACTCTTCCAAATAACAAGTGTACATTTTATATAGTTGGAATTACGAGTTTTGGTTCATATCTTTGTGGCTATGATAATGCAGTTTATACTCGTGTTAGTGCATACATTGATTGGATTGAACGAAAAGTTTGGGGATAAAATTAATTAAGTTAAAATTTATTTTGTCATATTAAAGTTCACATCTGCATTTTACTTAAATTTTAAAGAATGTTTTGTAAATTTTTGGAATAAGCATGATTAATAAATAATTATTTTCTTAGTTTTATCTATTCACTCACGACTGATCATAATTGATGTTCATTTACTTTGAAATTTTCATCATCATCAACTGTTATCCATGTGAAACCATCGCCTTCAGGTTTATGAGTAGATGGGAAAATTACATGACGAATAAACGATCGTCCCTTTTTGAGACCGAGAAACAGCTTCCAATTGTTGTATTTTCCGAAATCATAGGGATTTTTGAACGTTTTTCCCATTGATAAATATCGTTTTCGTTCAGATTTATTGATGTGACTCTCAACACTTGTCTCTCCTCGACTAATTAATAAATAGTGCCATATCATGAGCGATCCAAGTGCAATTAAAACAGCTGTAATGAATAATTTTTTAAAATTTCATTATAATAAGTCATTTAATACTCACCTACTACAATCACAGCCATAAAACTTATCAAATGATAAGTTACAGGATCGTCTAATTCACCTATAGGTAAATTGTGATGTGTTTTTGGTGTAATTCCAAGATCTTCATAATGAACTTCAGTTACAGGAATTAAATGACCAGTTAAATTATATCTTACAAGAGAACCTTCAAGTTTTTCTTGCTCTTTTTCTTCCCATCCACCACCATCGCCTAACCAAAGCACTTCATATCCTATGCCGATGCCAAAAATTACAATGAAAATTACTCCTAATACTGTGTAGACCATATATAGAAAGAAATAACGATGATTATAGAAACCAATGCATTGATTTAAGAAGACACAGTGATGATCAAATTTTAATATGCATCTATTGCAAATTGAACAATGATGAGTTCTTGGTGGTTTTGGCACTAAACATTTTTTGCAAATTGAAACAGCATTGTAGGCTTCTGACAAATTGACAACGCCTGGATTAGTTGTTGCTGCCATGAAATAGTGAAATATTACATTCACTAAGAGCCAATTGCCGATAATCAATAAAAAATAAGTTGTTGTTTCAGACTTTTCTATCCAATATGGTAAACCGATATAGTAGCAAATGAACACAACTGCTGAAGTTAAACCGATTACAGTTATCACAAAGAAAGGTCCAAGATAACGAGTAAACACTTTCGAGTCAACGAATTTAAATATTGGCTCTAATAAAATATCTGCTACATACGATTGCGATAGATGAGCATTGAAAAATAATGATTTTACACATAAATTTAAATAAATGAATCTTTCTCTCATCATCAACTTAAAGTCCGGCGTTTTAAATTTTATTTTTGCCATTTTTAAGAAATTCTTATTGACTTTTGACTTAATTTTAAAAACTTTTTAAATTTTTATTGACATTTTATTTTGAAAAACACTGAATTGAGAAACTTTTGTTTTTGAATGTTGTCATCCCCCTAACCAAAACAAAAAGAAAGTGAAAATAATTTTTGACGTTTCGCAAATTGCAAGAAAATGGAAAATCAAGAAGGTAAAGTTTACTCTTACACTTTTATTTTATAATAATTACATTATTTAGGATTTAATTTACTTCATATTATTAAATTCATGCTAATTTGATTTATTTCAACAGGTGAAAGTTCGAGACAAAATTTAGTAGCAATAGAAGAAAGCTCTGAAAGTTCAGAAAATGAAAATAATGATGAAAGAAACAGAAGAGATCAAAGAGGAAGAGAAAGACGTTTTCCATCTGCAGCAGTTAGATTATTAAGACGAGTGCGTAATTTAGTGTCACAGCGAGCATTTTATGAAGATGAATTAGATAATGATGAAAATAATTATCCTAGAGCAGCAGAAAGAAATTTTGATCGTATAGATCTTAGCACAAGTGATGAAGAAGATTCTGAAGATCCCGATAGACTCTTTGAAGAATATATCAATCAAGCAACACAATCGAATGATGATAGAACTGATGATTTTGACTCTGATTTGCCAATACAACATTCATATTTAGGTGAAACTTCGAGACTTGCAGGACTTACATTGTATGAAGAGAATCGAGAATATGATATTTTAGTAACACCACATCATTCGTGGGTATTTCCAGGAGAGATTGTTCCTATGATTTTATCTTCAAGATGTTTACCACTTGAATTCAACGAAAATGATGGATTAAATATTGGTGTTGTATTTGAACTTGAACATGCTGAACAGAAAGGTGTTTACTATGGCGTTACTTGCCAAATTTATGAGAAAGGAACTGATCGAGGAAATGCAATATTTAAAGGCAAATCATATCAAAGATTTGTAGTACTAAATGCAAACAGAGATGAAATTTTCTCAATGCGCAATCAAATTTATAAAGCAAAAATAAAGATACTCCCAGAAATTATATTGCCGGAACCCTATTTACTCACAATGTCAAATAATTTGTTGAAATATAATCAAAATCCACGCACTTTTAAGAATATAAGAAATTTTGCTGCTGCATCTTCGCATTGGCCAAGTTTTGTGCATAATATTTACTCTTCTCAGAGAGTAACTGATAAAATTGAAAATTGCATGGGCATTATTCGAGTTGAACCGCCAAAGGATCCTATTTTAAAAACCTTTTGGTATGCACGAAATTTGCCTTTTAACGAACGCGAGCAGCGATTAATTTTTGTCAGCAATTGTGTAAATGATCGTCTTATGATTATTGACCAAAAACTTGAAACTGTAAGTTAACTATTAACACATAACAAAGATATAAAATTTATTAATTTAACTAATCACAACAGGGATGCAGTTTTCTATGCAAGAGGTGTAGCAATAAAATTGCTATGTTCAGTTCAATATTTCCCATGTCAAGAGACGCAGTCACTCAAATATATTGCAATCCTAGTGGTTATAAACATGAAACATTAACAGTAATGAAGACAATCGATAACAGTGTTAGAATGATTGAACGACCATCGACTGAATTCTCATGGTTTCCAGGCTATGCTTGGCAAATAGCAATTTGTTCGCAATGTCAAACACATGTAGGATGGCGTTTTATGGCAATTCAAAATAAACTACGTCCAAGATCGTTCTTCGGATTAACTTGCAAGAGTCTTGTTGTAAATCCAGAAGTTGATAAAGTTGACTCTGATGAAGAACCGCCACCACGACAAACTTCTTTTAATAGCTCAACTTCATCACAGTAAATTGATCTCTTTTTTCTTATACACAGTTGAAATTTATAACAATTAAACACTCACAAAAAAGATGAAATAAAATATTCAACTATTATTAAGGAATTATGAAGAGATATTAAAATGTTCTCTCTTTTCTCAGAGATAATAATAAATTTTTTTAAAAAGAAACAGGTCTTTGGGAAAAAAAATTACATTCAAAACAGAGAATCAAGTAAATAAAACTCTCAGTCTCTCTTTAATCGTCGTATGGACAAGAGTTGTGAAAAAAGAGAAGTGAGCAATAATTAGCAAAATTTTTTTTAAAAAAGACTTTTGTTATCATCATTCGGGAAAAAACGCAAAAATAGTATTACTTAAGGTCATTTTTTTATGCGGGCAAAAATATATTGACCAAAAAAAAAAGAAAACTTGTTAAAGTAAATGAACATTAATAGAAGATTGTGTCAGTGCTACCTGTTTTTTTTGAAATTTATGTTAATGAATTCTATCACACGCGTATCATATTAATAAAATGATTTACAAAGTAACGGTTTTATCGCTTCTTGCAATTCAACATGTAACTTCTTATCCTCAATTTGGATTCAATTTTCCCAACAACTTATTTAATCAAGCACAAAACAATTTCTTTCCAAATCCATTTTTTCAACAACAAAGTCCACAACAACAGCCTTATAGTAATAACAATTATCAGCCAATTATTTATCCAAATAATCAGAATCAATATGGAAATAACATTTTCTTGACAAATCCAGGAAATAATCAAAAACCTCCCCAAGCGAATCAGCGACCAGTTACTACTACCACTAGACCAGTTGTTGCGCCGAATTCAAGTTTTGGCGGTCAAAGAATAAGTGAGAAAAAGTGTAAAGAATATACAAATAAAATTAGTGGTCAACAACTTGTTGCATCTTTGTCTCTTGATGCAACTGTTCAGAACATTAGTACGCAAAAATGTGAATCATCAATTGGTTTAGTGGTTGGCGGAGAAGATGCTAAAGTATGTTTGTTAAAGTCTTTAAATCGATTTGAGTTTTATTTGAATAACAACCATCTTCCCTCGATTATAAATGCCAGCTCTTACATTCAAAAATTAAAAATTTTTGGTGAATTTCAAAATTACCTTTTTAACCGTCGTTTTCTTCAAAATGTTTTAACTTTTGATTTCAAAAATTCTTATTTTTAACGTATTTTTCATAAAAAGCTTTATAATCAAAAGCTCTTATATTCAAACAAAATTCGGAAAAATCAAAAATTTTAAAAATGTGAATGTGTTCGAATATGAGATGGGCTCTTATAATCGAGTGAAGACGGTAAATCTATGCAGAAAATATAAACTAAGATCAAACAATTTATTATACGTCTAATCTGCTTGAAAGTTTTGTAACAACAAACTTTATAAAGTTCAACGACTGAAAAGCACAACTTAAAGTAATATAATTCAAATACTAAATGACAGTTATTTTTCTTCATTTCTTACTAGGCAGGAGAATTCCCACATATGGTTGCAATTGGCTATCCAGAAGGATTTTCAGGCAGAGTTGGATTTAATTGTGGTGGAACTCTTATTTCTGAACGTTTTGTTTTAACTGCAGCTCATTGTCGTAGAGCAGGAAGATCAAAACCAACAATTGTGAGAGTTGGTGAATTAAATTTAGCTTTAAAAGATGAAGGATTGCCTGAACTTGATATTCTTATTGAAGAATTTATTTCCCACGAAAATTATGTTGCAAGTGAACACAAAAATGATATTGCTTTGATAAAATTGAAAAACAATGTGCAATTCACACGAATTGTGCATCCAGCGTGTCTTGCCCAACCAAATTTAGTAATAAATCGAAAACCAATCGCTAGTGGTTGGGGATTTACCGAAGTTGCTGGCTCAACAGCTGATCATTTACAGAAAGTTGATCTAAGTATTATTAGCAATGATGAATGTTCTCGATTACTTCAAAAACTTTTTAATAGTCCAAGTGATTATTCAGTTGATAGCACACAACTTTGTGCAGGTGAATTGACAGGTGGAAAAGATACATGTCAAGGAGATAGTGGAGGTTGGTTATCAATAAATTTATAAAATATAATTGATTAAATTAAAATTTAATTTAGGACCACTCGTGATTCCATCAAATAACAATAAATGCATGTATACACTTATTGGTAAATATTCAATGAGAAGTCATTGATAAAAATGTTTAACATATAAAATTTTTCTTAAGGTGTAACGAGTTATGGCACTCCATTCTGTGGTGAAGCAAACAGGTAAGAACTGCTTTAAAAAAGAAGATGAAACGATTTTTATTATTCTTTTGTTTATCAGTCCCGGCGTTTACACACGTGTGTCATCATATTTAGATTGGATTGAACCAAAAGTGTGGGGAAGTGCTGTGGCATGAAATAATAAAATATTTCAAAAATTTCTACTGCGATAATGAATTGTGCAAATATTTAAAATTCTTATAAGATTCTGTTAATTGAAACCGTGAGCAGTTTCATATTTTTTCTTACTTAGCATAATCTTTTTTTTACTAAATAAATATAAAAAGATTTCTATTAAAACGTTGAAGGCTATTGATTGATTATTTATGTACAATACTTATTATGATTTTATTTTTATAGTGATGAGATCATCAAAAATGACCTTTCTCAATTACTAAAAACTTACACAAACTAAAACTTCTTCTTTTTTTCGAGAAGAATCAGCTGAAAACGTAAAAGGACAACAATTGAATAGATTATATTATAAATATTTAATTTGTTTAGTCACAAGACAAAAAATAAAACTGTTATGATTCTTCATTCTTCAAAGTCAAAATTAGAAATTAACTGACACGATCCACGCGTAATTCTAAACCTTTCAACTGCTTCTCTCGTGATTTGTGAACATCCTCTAATATCAAGAAACACTAATTTTGGAGCATTTGTTTGTAAATGCGATAATGTGACGTCCGTAATATTTCGGAAATTTCTCAATACAATTCTTTCAAGGTATGTGTTAGGGTCATTAGGTTGATTTCCAAGAAAAATCAAATTTCCTGCAAGATTTGCTCGAGGCACTCCAAATGCTAAAATACCGCGGTCACTAATAGTCAATGGTGCACGATATTCACGATTTCTGGCCAGCGTCAAATAACGACTGGAATAAAATTAACATTTAATTAAATGGTGAAATTCTAATTGTAGTTTATTGAAAAAAAATTACCTTGCATGAGGAATATCATCACTTATAATGACTTGCAAGCGAGCATTTTGATTAGAATTTTCTGCTGTCATATTTGCTTGAATGAAAATTGTTCGAGATGGTGGTTCTTCTGTTGGAGAAGGTGATTCGGGAAGTGAGTCAGAAAGACTTTCAGGTGATGATGGAGAATTATTAAAATCATTATTGTCATTATTTTCATTAGCATGCGAGTTTGTTGATGTCGAAGGTTGAGAAAGAGGCTGTTGATTTTGATTTGAAGACGATGATTCTTGAGTTGAATTATTATTGCTGCTACTGCTGCTATTACCATTGCCATTTTGATGTTGGTCTTCTATTACAGAATTTGAACGTCGATTTATTGTACGAATAAATGTTTGAAATTCTGATTCATCATCAGAGTCATCTGAAGCATTATCCATTTCAGATTGTTCGAGCAACAATTCTTTAAGAGCTTTTAAAGAATTTAAGCATTGCATTTCAGAGTCACTGATATTTGTTTCACGTAAATCGAGAACTTCAAGATTTTTAAACCCAAAACGACATGAGAGTGAAATATATGGAACGCAATTTCTAAATCTTTTGCAGCCACGCAAGCTTAACACTTTTAATCTTAAAACCTTTGAAAGAGGCATCAAGTCATTAGGTTCGAAGAAATTACAATACTCTAATCTTAGTTCTTCTAACTGCGGCATGTGCTCAAATATATTTGTGAAAGTTTTATTCATTCGATTGCGATCTTTTGGCAAATAACAATTTGTGAAGATTAAACTTCTGAGATTCGATGGGAATTTCGTTATTGTCCAATCTTTTGTCCAATCAAACCAAATTTGATGAAAATGAAGACGCTCAATCAATGGTGATCTTAATACGATTCTTTTAATAATTTCCTTAAATG
Source organism: Polypedilum pembai (assembly GCA_014622435.1). Classification (NCBI taxonomy): domain Eukaryota; kingdom Metazoa; phylum Arthropoda; class Insecta; order Diptera; family Chironomidae; genus Polypedilum; species Polypedilum pembai. The sequence goes on along the minus strand of JACWBX010001994.1, from coordinate 22,707 downwards.
TTTGACGATTTTTCAACGGTCGAGTTTCAGTATTTGCTTTCTTTGCATCTCCATATATTTTTAAAAATTTTGTTCCCACTGATAAATATTTCAGCCTCCTTAATACTTCCCATATGTCGAGATCTTTTGCAGTAAAAACCGCTTCAGTCCAGAGCTTTTTATCTTGCACAAGCGTCTTTAAATGTGTACATGTACTATAAATAAAGATCCAGAAAGTCAAAATATTTCTTTTTAATTGATTTTTAATTAAAACTTACAGTGATAAATTATGTAAACTCTCTCCATCTAACTTTGTAGCTATTTCCATTAGCAATTCATCTGCTAAATCAAGTAATTCGGGCTTTGAATATAAAATTTTTTTGACTTTTTCTTCTTCTTTTTCTGTCTCTTCTTCATTTTCTAATTTTCTCTTTCTATTTTGCACTTCTTTCGATTCTGACATAGTACTATAACAGGTTATTAACTTATCTATCAAATTAAATTAGTAATAAATAAAATACACTTTATATTTCTTGTAAAATAAAATTTTTAAATAAATTTCAAAAACAAAATATTCGTCATACACAAAAAACTTTTCGACACTCGAACCGATTCGATTTTATGTTTATGTCGACAATCGGTTTTGTTTACAAACGTTTAAGTAGTAAAAGTGAAATAAATAAAATGTCAAAAGAAGAACCTCAAGTAAAACGTTATAGAAGAGAAGAAGAAGAGAAAAAGGGAATAGAATCAGAAGAAGATGACAATTACACACCATATATACCAGTCAAAGAACGCAAAAAGCAACAACTTTTGAAACTCGGCCGACTTATTCAACTTTCAAATGAAGCATCAAATTTAGCAAAATCTAGTAGTGAAAATGAACATGATTCAGACCTTAATCAAGAAGATTTGGGAAGAAAATACAATATTTCATTGCTGGATCAACATACAGAGCTTAAGAAAATTGCAGAAACAAAAAAAGTGAGTGCTGTCGAGAAACAACTAAAGGAAGAAGAGAAAATTCTCGAGATTGTTGCAGAGAAAAAAGCATTGATGGGTGTTGCGGAATTAGCAAAAGGTGTACAATATGAAAATCCTATAAAAACGAGTTGGACGCCACCAAGATATGTATTAGCAAAGCCTGAATACATACACGATGCAATTAGATCTAAAATGAAAATTTTAGCTGAAGGAGAAAACATTCCGCCTCCACTCAAAACTTTTAAAGACATGAAATTTCCAAAACCAATTTTACTTGGCCTTGAAAGAAAAGGTATAAAAAGACCAACGCCAATTCAAGTTCAAGGCATCCCAACAATTCTCTCAGGCCGTGATCTCATTGGAATTGCTTTCACAGGAAGTGGTAAAACTCTTGTTTTCGTTTTGCCTTTAATTATGTTTTGTCTTGAGCAAGAAACACGATTGCCTTTCGTTCCAAATGAGGGTCCCTATGGTTTGATAATCTGTCCATCTCGAGAACTTGCTAAACAAACATTTGATATAATTCGTTACTATTGTGGTCATTTGCAACAAGCTGGATTTCCTGAAATTCGAACAGCACTTGCAATAGGTGGAACACCAGTAAATGAGACTATGTCAGTTGTTAATCATGGAATTCACATTCTTGTTGCAACACCAGGAAGATTAATGGACATGCTTGATAAGAAAATGATAAATCTCGCCATATGTCGTTATCTATGCATGGATGAAGCTGATAGAATGATTGGTAAGTACAGTACAAGTCTTTGAAATAATTCCTATAATAATCATTTATTTTAATTATATAGATATGGGTTTTGAGGAAGATATTCGTACAATTTTCTCATATTTCAAAGGACAAAGACAAACGTTACTTTTCTCAGCTACAATGCCTAAGAAAATTCAAAATTTTGCTAAATCGGCTCTTGTGAAACCAATCACAATAAATGTCGGTAGAGCAGGCGCAGCATCAATGAATGTCATTCAAGATGTGGAATATGTGAAACAAGAAGCAAAAGTTGTTTATTTATTAGAATGTCTGCAAAAGACAGCTCCCCCAGTTCTCATATTTGCTGAGAAAAAACAAGATGTCGATCAAATTCACGAATATTTATTACTTAAGGGCGTTGAAGCAGTTGCAATTCATGGTGGTAAAGATCAAGAGGAGAGATCAAGAGCAGTCGAGCAATTTAGAAATCAAGAAAAAGATGTTCTTGTGGCATCTGATGTTGCCAGTAAAGGTCTCGATTTCGCAGATGTACAACATGTGATAAATTATGATATGCCAGATGACATTGAAAATTATGTGCATAGGTAAGATTTTTCTTATTAATTTTAAAAACATTATTGATTTTTATTTAATATAGAATCGGTCGTACTGGTCGTTCAAATACAAAAGGTCGAGCAACAACTTTTGTTAATAAATCTACAGAACATTATGTGCTACTTGATTTGAAGCATTTGCTGATAGAAGCCAAGCAAGTTGTTCCTCCATTTCTACTTGAATTATGCTCAGAAACAGAGAAGAATCCAGAATTATCAGACGGTTGTGCTTATTGTGGTGGTTTAGGTCATAGAATTACTGAATGTCCTAAACTCGAGGCTATACAGAATAAACAAGCTTCGAATATGAGAAAACGCGATTTCTTATCAAATGCTGACTATTAAAATAAAGGCAAATTTGAAACTGTGTTAATGTTTATAAATTTATTTTCTGTTCTTTATTCAGTTCCATTTCTATAGTCGAATGCATCAAATTCAATTGCGCAGTACAAACCACGCGCTGTTGATGGAAATTTATAAATAATTTAGAATCCCAATGTCACAATATGCACTCTTTCTCTCACAAATGCATTGATTTTATTGCCTAAATTCCCACACAATCTACATCTCTATCTATCTATCGTCATGACATATGAATAGATTTTACTGTTGTATTTATAAATTGTTGATTAATCTTTTGTACTAGTTGTATTAGTTGTACACAGTGCACTCTTGTCCCATTTCCCAGAAGCACTTTGCTGTAAAATAACATCCGACTACACTGAAAACAGCAGCACCAGCAGCAATTGCATACTAACCACGAAAACAAAAATATCACTTCATTGGAGTGAATTGTGAATAACTAAAAATTGTTTCTGCTTTGCGAGCATGATGACTATCCACTTAGCACTATATTTTAACATATATAGTTGTTTGATGTTTGTATGGTGTACTCATTAATAATATTTTTGAGTGTTCAACATTCAGAGTTTGAAAGTTTAAGTGCTTAGTCCTTGATATATATTTTTTTGAGTGATATCATCAGACTGAAAACTGGTTTGAAATTTTTTCATTTTCGTATCGACATTGTGGAAATACAGACTATTTGTAACGTTCATTTAATATTTGAATTATTATATATAAGTTGTATAACCCTGGAAATTAAAAATGTCAGTCTTATTCTAGAAGTAGAACAGAAAACACGCGTTTTTATAAGCTGTACAGCTCATTAAGTATAAGTAATATTAGACATGAGATCGCTAGTATCCAACACAAACTAAACGCTCTAGTTACTTGTCTCGATATGAAAGGATGCTTTTTAATATAAAATGTGTGTATAACTACATTGGCGACATGATGAGCAAGTTGCATGTCGAAACATTGCAGTAATTAAATAATCAATTGAAAACTCTCGCTATTGCGGTATGAACTTTCAACATTATTAATTCTTCCAATTTAGATTGAAATTAGAAATTTCATTACGGAAAAACCTCAAAAATTTACGAATTCGCGTTGCAATGGAAATTCTCAAATGAAATTTACAATTGATGATTGAATATGATTTAAATTAAATATCCTTTTGTTGTTTATTGTTTTAAACACGATTGGCTTATATAAGAATGTATTTTTATGTTGTCTGACTAAGTATTGAATGAATGATGTTATTTATTACACTCGAAATATTTTTTCGTGCAAAAAGAAAAGAGCAAGGATGAAAATCGATTGCCGTCATTGAAAAATGAATTATGGCTGTGCTTGAGAGAAGAGAAAAGGAGAATTTCTCTCATAAACACATAACAATCGTTAGAAAATAAGAAGAATAAAATCGCACAACAATAAAATCAGGTTAAATGTTCTGCTATCAATTTCAGCTTATATCAAGAGAGCAAGAATGAGTGCCACTAGTCGCACGTTTGAAAAACATAGAGAAAAAGGCAGAAGAAAGGAAATTAAAAAAGAAATTCAATTTTCCTTCTATAGCAAGAAAAATATTTAATAGCTCTTTGTTTGTGGTGTATGCGTTCGTATTGAGCATGAAATTTATGTGGATTTTGCAGCAGCAAAAAAGGGAGACAATAGCAATACGCGCGACGCGACATTATGCACTAGAAATTGAATTGATAATGTCAGAAATTTTCCCATTTAACAGCCATTTATTATCACTTTAATTTTTTTCACTCGTTGTCGGCACGCTCAATTATTTAATTCTCGCTTCTTAGAAATTTATGTTCTTTGTGCCTCTCATTGACATTTTTTTTGCATTCACATCATAAAAAATTGTTGAGCGTGCGTTAGCTTTAAGTGAAGCACATAGAGAAGATATTGAAATGCATGTTGTAAAATTGTAAAAAATATGAGATGATTTTCTCCTGTAATAAAAAAAAAAGTTGCAATCACGTCGACCTGCTGCTTCACCTTTTTCAATAGCAATTTTATGATGCCGATTTTGACATCTTTCTCCCCTATTTTGGTGTGGTTAAAAATATTCAAATATTGAGCTGGATTTTTCTCATTCCTGATGCAATAACGTGATCTGTTTTCTTATGCGCTGATTACTTTTGTAATCTCGATTTTCATTTTTATTTGTGAATGTGAATATATTTCATTGGTAAGTGTGATTGGTTATTAAAATTTGTTTACTAAAATAACGGTCATTTGAATATTTAAAAATTTCTTATCAAGTTGTGGATTTATTGTTTAGTTTTAGTTTCAAATAATTAAAATCAAAAATATTTTATTAAAGAAATTGATAAATATCAAGATAAAGAACTGCAAACAATTACAAATCATCATCATTAGAATTTAAAGAGATAGCAATGATATTCTCATCATCAACGTTGAACTCGTAAAAAAAGTTTTTCTTTCTCCTTCGACTTCTCGACTCGGTAATTTTCTACACTCACTATTAAATTTATGAAAAATCATAAAGTTCTATAAAATACACGCTCTCTAGTGCTATTATCCGATTCCACCTTCTTCATCGATTTTTGTTTTGGCTTCGATTCTCTTGCATTTCATGTAGAGACATACACACACACTTCATTTTTTATTCCTTTCGCTTGACAGCGAAGCATTTTTACGACGATGCTCTCTTTCAATAGCACTTTAGTTAAGCTTTATATTATACCCCTTCTTTTACCAATTGATGTAAAGATTAAGTCAAATGTATGAGTGTATGCTTGTTGAATTCAACTTCCTTCTCTACATCTTTCTTTTTTTTGATATTTGAAAATAAAGTTCAGTACCTTAAAATACATATATTCATACATTACGGCAAGTGAGAAAGAGAGTAGAGGTAGAAAAGTTTATGCTTCCCAAGTGATGATGTGGAAAGTCATGTAGCTATGTTTATATACATGTGTTCCTTCTTTTTTCTCTTCCATTCTAGTGATTTATGTATTTTTATGTTTATGCTTCCCTCGCTTGCACTCGCTTACTCGCTGCTTCTTCTCAGTTCTCAAATTAAAAGTTTTCTTTTCCTTTCTCATTCTCACTGAATGTTGCAACTTTCTTCTACTCAAAAAAAATCTCAAATGAGTAAAAAGTTTATGTATTCAAGTGAGAGAGATGTTTTTTGGGAGAAAAATTAAATAGAATCTCTAATTAAAGTGAATATATGAGCATTAATGAACTTTTCTTGTTTGTGAGAAAAAAAAGCTTAAATTTGAATTTTTCAATAAAGCTTTTATCATTTGGGAATAAAAATGAGGGATTTTTTTCGAATAATGCAAAGCACAATTTAGATGCATCTAAAATAAACCTCAAACTTTGTACTTTTTATGGAGAAAAAAACCAAATTGATGTGATTGCAGTTGATATTGAAGAGATTTAAAATTTACAATTTTAAGAAGTAAATAAAAATAAAAATTAGTAATATTAACCGTCAGTGACGAGCTCATTTTCTCTCCCAATAAATTTAGTCTCAAATTTCATTAAAAAATATTTTCTGTAATTTTGAAACTTTCACGAAAAAAATTTTAATTAAAATTGATCTTAACTGGGTTCGCTGAATCACTAAAATCCACATTGTTGCCTCAATTTTATTTTTGTCTTGTTTTCTTTTTAAGGATTTCATAGCGTTTTGGAATATGCAAAAAAAATTCGAATAGATACAGTATTTTGCATGGAGTCTATGATATGCATGTGGTGTATATATATGAAATTTTCACGTAGATGAAAACATTATTTGAACCATAAATCGTGAACGGCATGGATCTTCCAAAAATCTTCCGTTTTGTGATCAAAAACAACAGATAAATGCAAAATGTTTGACGAACAAAGTATGAACAATAGTCCTTGTGCAAGTTGATTAGAAATTTTTTGTTCTTTTTGGCAATAATTTTGAACAAAAAACAGCTAGCGCGCTAGCTATAGCGATTTGATTTTCGAAAACATCTTGTTAATACAGAATATAGAATTTTGAAGGAAGGTCTTTAAATCCAACCGCTAGCTGTTTCCTATCGAAAGTTTTTTTGCCATAAAACAAAAATTTTTTAATCAATTTGAAACATACTAAAATTTTTGAAATTTCAATCCATATCAACTGAATAACATTGGTGAGAATAGAAGAGAATGAGTAAAAAAGGAACTGCAGAATAATAAATTTTATATTTTTATTCTCAAGAGCATCTCATTAAAATATTTTTATGGATTTTGCTATACTCATTTTAAGTTGCAAAGAGAAATCTTAGAGGGAAAAAAAATATCCACACTCTCTCACTCGCCATAGATTGTGAAGTAGAAGAGTGAAATTTAATTTTTATGATGCTTTTTTTCAAGTTCTCATGCTTCGCATCATTTTCCGTTGAGGTTTGTTAAGCGAATTCAATGAAAATTGTTGCCACACTTTATCTCAACCACTCAAACAGCCACCTCGCATGTCGAAAATCTTTTATTGTCGATATTTCTTTTTATTCGGGCTGAAGTTAAAAAATGCAAAAAGAAGAAATGAAAATAAAATCTAAAAATGAGAATCCACTTGAGAAGAAGCAAGTAAGTAAGCAACCAGCAGCTATAGCAAAACAATTTCCAGAAATTCGATCAGCACAGCGAAGATGTAAAATAAATTTTTCTACGATGTCGAGAGTTTTGCTCCCATGATGATATCAATAAATAAAACCGTGAAAGCAAACGAAAAGGTTTGAACGGAAGCTGGCTGTTGGCTTTCTAACAAAAATCTAAAAAATGCAATTCGACTTGTGCCATTTGGGAACTACTAAAGCATTCAAACAAACCTTTTTTGTGTTATTGATGCTCTGCAGAAGAAGAAAGAGTTGAGTAAATGAGTAATTGACTTTTCTATCTCAAAGCTAGAAACAATTTCAATCAGTTTTAAATCATTTTATTAAAAATTAACTTATGACCCTCACTTTATTCATACATTTAAGAGAGAGTGTATATGAATTGAAATGAAAATTAGATTGCAACGTGAGTAGACTATGGAAGAGAGTTCACGCAAGCAAGATAGACAGAAGGGGAAGAAAAGGCCGCTACTCACTTTTATTATGAGTAGTGAGAGAGAGAAATTTAACATCAAATCTCACTTTTCGAAATTGAAAAAGGTGGTTAAAGTAATTGCAATTTCCTTTAAGAATTTTCATTTATTTTAAACCACATTGTCGTGTAAATAATATCAGGTCGTTGAGAAGTAATTGTTATTATCATCATTATACATTAAATTCAGTCCTTGTCTTCAATTTTATTCAAATTACGTCATTTTCATCTTCTTTGTGATATTAAAAAATTTTCATAATTCTTTCTCCTTCTTTATTTTGTTTTATTTGCAAGAGATGAAGATGAAAATTTGTCTGTTTTGAACTATATCACATTATAATGCATACATGCAAAAATGAAAAGAGAATTAAACAAAATAAAATTTTTGATCATAATGTTGAAATTTTATTATTAAAGAGCTCAGAAAAATCAGGATTAGGCAATCACAAATTATGAAGATATTAAGGAATTTTATTATTCTGTTATGCAAACTTATCTCATTGTAATTGTTCAACATACATTGTTGATTGATCTCTGAAGCTACTAACTGATACTAATTAATATGTTATATGTATTTTAAAACTCAAGAATCTTTTTGATGCACAACATATAAGTTTGAGCATTTTAGTGCTCAGCACTAACTTTTTGTGTTTCAGTGCTCAACACTAAGTGTTAGAGTATTTAAGTTCTCAATAAGTGTTTTAATGATTTGATGTTTAAAATTAAGTGTTTTTAAGTATTTTTTGAAAAGTAGCTTTTGACTAAAGTGGCCAATTGGCTACTGTAGAAAATAGCCAAAAGTTATTAAGTAGATACAGCTCTGTGATTTGGTAAAAGGGCTGAATGAGCTAGTTTTGAAATAAATAAATGCTAAAAATGTGTAATGAAAACAATTCATAGATTATCTTCTGAGTTTTTGGTTTAATTAAACTTATTGAGACAAAGAAAAGAGATTAAAATCACATAACCAGACTCTGACATAAAGAAAAACTATAGAAAAATGAGTAAAAAGAAAAAAAGAAGAGTGATTTATTATTATTTAATTTAATTAAATTATTCATTTTGTAGATTGAAACTGAAACTCACATCATCATTGTTGTTGTTGCTACTGCTTTGGTATGAGACACAAGTCGCCTTCATTATTTCGCTTGCTTTCTCTATTTTGCACCTTTCGCATCTCATTAGAATGAGTTTTGAAATATAACTTTTTGTTGTTATTTCAACAGCGATGAAAGAAAAATGCAGAAAATGTTTTAAATAAATTACCATAATTGTTTATGATGAGAGCACTAAAAGCAATGAAAGAGAAAAAAAGTTGCATAAGACATGAAAAAAGTGTATACATTGGCTAGATAAACATGCACAGCATTTAACCTCCTCGAAGCGAGGATACAGATTCATTTATAAAAAAACAGAAAAGAATTGTTTTCATTTACAAAAGCAGCAAGCAATGTAGTGATGAAGTTTTTAAGAAGCAATTACTTATGGCTCTTATGCTGTGCTACGTTGAAACGTGCTTTAATTAGATTTCACATTAAATATTCACATTGTGGAGAAATTAAATTGACATTTAAGATGTAACGGTTGTTTGAAATTTGAATATAAATAAAATGTAGACAGTTATTAAAATTTCAAGCATTTTTGATCAAAAAAGAGAAGTAAAATTAGCGTAGAAAAGGTCGTATAACTCATTTATATAACTTGTTGTAACAAGAAAAAGATAGATAAATACCCTTTTTTCTCATTACACAATGAACGCATTCCATGAAGAGCAGCAGCAGCAGTAACAGCAATGGGTTTTAATTGTTTCCATCTTTATTGTTTGTTAATTAATTATTTTGCAACTTGAATGAAAATTAAATACACAGAAAAGGAGAAACATGTTGAATGAGGTGAAAGAAGAGAAAAATATGCCAAGAGTTGTAATTGTCGAGCGAAAAGAAATTCTGCACCAACAGCACTTTTTTTTTTGCTTATTATTTCATGGATAATGAATGTTGTTGCTACCTCACAATCGCCATCTTAACTAAGATGAAGGAAAAAATGAAATGTGATTTCAAGTGGATTTTCTTTAATTACTTTAAACTTCTTACTTTTTCTCGACCGCTGTTGCAATGAACGAAATATGAGATGTTGCTATTTATGAAATATATGTGAGTTGAAAGAATGACTTAAGCAATTTGTAAGAGTATTAATGAAAAGCAAATCTTATTAGTTTCTTGCTCCTTGAAAGAATTTTTCTCTTAGTGCATTGTGCTTGTCATTGAAATAAAATAAAAATTATTTTCACTCAAATTTGTCAAATTGTCATTTAAAGAGGTGTAAAATGCACATTTAAAATGTTTAAAAAATTTATTTGATCAATGCATTTGCCAATTTACACACACAAGAGAGTGAGAAACAAATCACAAATTTTTTGATAGCTGCAAATTGATTTTTATGACATGAATTGAGTGAGAAAATAAAAAATAAGTTTTTGTGTCTTTATTTGGCTTGTATGTCATTGAATTGAAAAAATTAGAGTTGGGAAATGAGAAAATACAAAAAACTAAGGGACAACATTTTGCACTGAGAAATGAAATTTTTCAAAATTCTAAATTATTTCTAAGTTCTTACTTTTGTTTGATAGAGCATTGAATTTTCAGTTATTCTGTGCTTATATCTTGCAATTTCATAAATTAATAGATTTAAAAATTGAATTTTTCTAAAATCCGTTACACAGATCATATGTTCGGCAGCAATAGATTAATACAAAAATTTTGACGAAAAACTGTTCTGTTAGACTAGTTAGGGAGACTTTATCTTTGAGGAAAATGCGCTAAAAATTGTTCCTTGGTGAAATCAGAAGCTGAAAATCACCTTTTTAAAAATGACTTACGAACAAACCAGACATTTGAGTTTAAAAATGTTCGTTATTTTTAAAAAATTTTGCCCATTCATTAAATTTAATTGACAAAAACCAATAAAATGTCCTCATGCATTTAACACATATTCATACACGCTTTTGGCTTTTCAAAATAAAAACAAAATTCTCTTTCAATATCAGAGAAAGTGCTATACGATACGATATTTGTATCAGAATATTTTTAAATAAATAAAGTGACATGATACAGATTTATTTTATTATTATTCGTAGAGCTATACGCTCTTGTGTATGAATCTCTTGCTGTATAAAATTGAAAAATAAAGTGACACGTATAGCAGACTATCATTTACATAGCAAATATTTTCTTTTCTCGTCCTCACTCCATTCATTGATGTGTTATTTTTGCACTAAATAGAAAGCCATCTTCTTTTAGAGTATGCATTTGTTGAGTGTCACTCATAAATGAAATTAGTTTATATTGTGCCAATTTTTCAATCACTTAACCCATCATTGAACGTATTTTTAGGAATTGATTTCTATCTCAATTCAATTGAATGAATAAATGATGATTTAGGAAATCTCTACTGCTCTATGAATTAAAATTTTGACTTTATTGTTAGTTATCTTTCTGAACAGAGTGAGATTTACAATTGACTTGCATTTAGAATATAATTTAAATTAATTTGTGTGCATATAAATGGAATGAAATTGTGAAATTGATACAAATTATTGTTCAAACTTCACTCTCATGGAAAAAAAGCTTTTATCTCTCTCTTATTCGTCGTTCATTGAAAGTTGAGAAGCTCTCATCTTATTTTGAAGTATAAAAACACATTGAAAAGAGGTGAAATGTAATGTAATGGAAATGTTTTGCGCGCTGAGAATTTACTTAAGAAGAGGTTCATTGAAAAGCAATTGGAGCTGCTCGAGTTGACAGGAATTGTGAATAAAATTGGAATTTTTATCGATAAACGAGCAGTTCTTTGCTTCATATTATCAAAATGAGTTAACTATATAAGAGATATATTTCTTTATTTGTGTTCATTTCAACTTGAATGAATTTTAAGTAGGAAAAATTTCATTGCTCAATTTTTAGCGCATTTTAGTAATAATGATGCAGTTTATACATAACTTACTGAATTACATCTACTATCGAGTTATTGACAGTAAATTAGATTGCTCACTAATTACAGAACTTTGAAATTTACAAAACAAAATTTCAACATTGAAAAATGTAAACAAATTCTTTTTCTTGACTGCTAAAAGCTACGCGTTTAAAGCTTCGCGTCAATATTTTTGTTTTAAATTTAACTAAACCGTTTTTTTTAGATTAATAAAATTCTAATCTATTGCAACAAAAATGTGTTGAAATTCAAACCATTCTGTAACAAGAATCCCAAATAACCAAAAATACGTTACGCTTTCTGTTTAGCATTCGGGAATACTTTGACTGAGCAATAATTTTTTTTAACAGTGTTGCATAGCAACGGAATTCGGCAGAAGAAAGTGGAGTTGGATAAGAAAAATTCTTGGAGATATTACGGAAGCCGAAAACAAGGCTGATCGAATATCATTTGGTAGTCATCGATTCAAAAAAAAGCAGCTCTGAGTTAGTGATATAGCTAGCATTCTTATTTAATTTAAGATTTTTGTTAACGCCCTACGCTTCGTAGTGAAGTAAAAGAAATAAAAATTTCTTTTTAAAATGATGCAAATTTTACTTTGAATATTTCGAAAAATTTCTTAAATATTTTAAAATTCAATTCAAAACGAGGCACAAATGAATACATTCAACAACTGAAATGTCTTTAGGGAAGTAGTGCACTATTACATTGTATACATAATAAAGTCTCTTTCTCTCTCTCTTTGCTTTTCCATTATCACAATATTTTGCTATAACAACATTCACACACAAATGGAAAAATCTATTTTTTAGCATTTCAGTTCATGAGACAAATTCCCTCGATTGTTCTGCTTGCAATATAATGCTTACAAAAATATTAAACTGTGAATGAAGTCTCGAATCGGATTATTTCAGTTCACAGCAATTCTCATTGACTCTGACTCTAAAGTGAACGAAAAACATTTTCATTTTTCGAAAAATTCATTCAAGTATGTTCTGCCGTATTTCCAAATGAACTCTTTTTCCTTGCCTGCTTGTTCTTTTCTTTTCTCTCTTATTTTTGATAACGAGACTTTAGGCATTGGCAGTAAATTGAAAAAGAGACAGAAAGATGAAGGTTTCATCACAAAAACCGGCGACAGTTGAATATGCTCATTCATAATAATGCTCTGAGAGAGAGAAATGAATGAAATTTTAATTAAAATTTATTTAAATGTGAAAATTCAACTCGCAAACATAAATGTTGCATGAGAATATTGTGAATTTAACGCAAGTTTTTATTTTTCATATGAATATTGACGAGTCGCTATAATATTTTAATTCCCTTGCTTTGAGCCATTTTTCTTTTTCTCTTTCCATAATTTTTATTGAAATATTCATTAATACTGCACACATATATACAGGAAAAAGCCTGTTAATCAAATAACAGAATTGAAATGTCTTTTATTACATTTTCTATGAACCTTTCTTTCTCTTTATTCAAATTTGAATGAGTTTTTGTGACTCATATATGAAAGACAATTGAAATGATGAATAGAAAATAGAAAATATTGAATGAATTGATTGAATGTCAATTGTAAAGAGAAGAACAAATGGTTATTCTTTTTTAATTGAATTTTTGATGTTGATTGTCTTTTATTTTGAGGTATTTATGTCAAACTGGAAGAAAAAATATTTGTGACAGAGAAATTTTGATATATTTTGAATAGGATAAGCCAACATGGATATAAGAAGAAGAAGTATGCGCATAAAATATCTTGAGCTTCTTTTCTTCTACTGACAACTGTTTTCCTTCAAATAAAAGAGTCGGCTCTTTTAATGCAGCGAACAGTTATGAAAATTAGAAATATTAAAATTTTCAGTTCGATGGAAATTAATTTTTAATAAGAATCACTACTTGAGCCAAATTTCTAATGAAAATAATAAATTTTTCTTAACGATGATAAAAAAAAGAATTAAAGGTTAAAGTTTTTAGATATTTTGATAACAAATTGATTTTATTTTATTAAGTATAAAACGAGAAATTTAAATTAAAAATTTACAGACACAAAACTTTTGTCGACTTTCAATAAATTTTTTGTAACATTTACGCAATTATTTGCTTGAAGTCGCAGAAGCTAAAAGTCACTGACTTCAAGAATTTATTATCAAATTTCTTAAAGCCATTTGTGATATTTAAAATTTTAAATTCATTTACAGTACTGATTTGTATGCTTGAACCAAACAAGAATTAATAGCCCACAAGAATAGCAAACGAAAATATTTCAAAAAGGTTTGTTAGTGTCCTGCGCCTTTATATTGGAGGTATAGGAATTAATTATCAATTATTTGCTTTAGCATATTATCAGACATTATTAAGTCAATTATAATATCTTTGAAAACGAGTTAAAGTTTAAAGATTTTTAGAACAGTATGCATTTTGGATTAACCTTTGTGTCTTTCTTGCTTATTGCTCTCGAAACACACTTAAAAAGGTAAGGTTTCTCACGACTCAGTTTGGTTTGAGATGTTTTGTAAACACTCAAACAACTTCATTGGCAGGAATAAAATTCTAGTTTGAAAATCGCTAGTAGCAATCATTAGCTTCCCTGCGAACATTGAAAAACGTATAGTCAACGTCTGGTGCCAGAGATTGAGATCAGTGTCGTTACACAGACAGCCTGTGATTGCTTGTGACAATATTTACAAAAAATTCCGCTATGGAAATTGTAGATGGCGCTTCAAAAACGATTTAGGCGCCTCTACAATTTCCATAGCGGAATTTTTTGTAAATATTATCACAGGCCGCCTGTTTAATAACACTGATTGAGATTAGGACACAACAGGCATCAGTCGACGTGTCCTGTGAGCTAGCAATAGCTTCGTTCATTCAAAAAATCAAATCCATTCATCTTCCTTGCTTCAAGTTTTTGTTTTTAACGGAAATTGAATATTTAAAATATTTTATTTGAATAATTTTTATCACTTAATCTTTAAAAATAAATTTTCTTTATCAAAACAGCATTACACGCAAAACAAAAAACTTTTCTTCTCTTCTTCTTAATTTTATTACTTTTTTATCTTAAAAAAAAGCATTATGGTCTTAATAAACAATTCTTAATACCACTCAAAAGTCCTTTTATCATCTAACTTTTGCACATAATTTTTTGTATGACCATGAAGTAAACAGTAGCAGAAGTACCTATAAAGTGAATTAAAAATTCATAAATAAAATATTGCTCATACACTTTTTGTCACATTTTCAACATTTTTTTATTCCGCTGTCGCCTGTTGTTGCTGCTACTGCTTCATATATAGTCAATGAAAATTATTATTACGCGATAAAAAAAGCTGGAAAATTGTATCGAAAAAAAAAAAAATGATATGCAAACGTGCATTGTGCGATTGCTTTATTATGAATTCATATGAAATGGCAGAGAACAACAATGAAAACTTCTCTTGGTTTTTTTTTCTCTCAATTGTGAATTGAATTCGAATGTGATAATTAAATTTGAATATAATATTAAATGAAATTCAATACAATTCTTGTTGTGGTCGCCTGCAAGGGAAAATGGCAATTTTAAATTAATATTGAAAATATTTGTAAAATCTTTGCAATTAGTTCAATGAGTTTTCTCCATTATGATAACTCACAGGCAAATTGCCTCAGCATTGCGATGAAATTGTATCAACAAATTAATTGCAATTATGTTCAATTTCCACTCGACGCGTATTTCTGTCATAATTAAAAAGCATTTTTTTTCATTCTCCATCGTTGATTTTTAAATTGAAATTTATTGTGAGGCGAGTGAATAAAACTTTTTCTTCTTCTTTCTCTTTCTCGTCCACTTCTGCTTGCTGTCTAGTGTTTGCTTGATATACATTTATGTTCTAGTATCATCATAAATATCCATTTTCATTTAAGTGAAATGTAGATAGTGAGAAAAAAGGAAGAAAAAAGTTTAATTTTAACGGTTAGAAATTATTTGAAATTTTTGAATTTAAAAGAAAACCGTTAAAAACAAAAATTTCTAAATATTAAAAATTCTTTTAAACCATTTGTTGAAAATGTAAAAAATGAAGAAATAAAGTTACAATTATTTACAAAATTTATTTTAACGTTTAAAACAATTTAAATCATTTGAATCTAGAAAAACCGTTAAAAACTCAAATATATAAGTTATAATCAAAATTGTCAAAAGTTTATTTAAATCATTTAATGATCATATCTCGAGAACGGTAGAACTTAAAATTATGATTTCATCCATTTTAGAACCGTCTAACAATGCTTTGCAAGATAAAATAGTAAAATAATTTTTGGACGAAGAATTTCATTCTGATCCATAGTGCATTTGTTAAAAATGTAAGAAACAAGAAAAAAGAGAAAAATATTTACAATTATATGTAAAATTAAAATTTACCCACTAAAAAATATTAAAATTTTTGAATTTAGAAAAACCGTTAAAAACTAATATTTCAAACTTAATATTGAAAATATCAAAAATTTATTTAAACCGTTTGTTAAAAATATTGAAAAAGTGAAAAATAATGAAATAAAGTTATAAATGTTTAAAAAAATTTATTTTAATGGATAAAAAATTTAAATTTTTTTGAATCTAGAAAAACTGTTAAAAACCGAAATTTTATAAATTATGTCTCATATAAAGCATTTGTCAAAATCACTATAATCTCATCTACAGCCTGAAATACACATACAAAAATACCATGTATATATTTACATTCATGCTTCACTTCTTGCTAATATAAAAAAGAAACAAAAACACAAGTGAGAAAGAAAGCAAAAGGCATGAGCATAAAAAAGAGATTAAATTGCATTCATTTTCACTCTAGTCGAAATACACATAAAAGTGAAAGAATGAGCAGCAAACACAATTTTTAATTCTCATTGCAACCAACAAACAAATTTTTTTTTCATTTCACTTTTTTCTTTCTCTCTCTCGTGTGGCAAAGCAGTAAATTTTTGGACAACAAAAATTGCACACCGAGAAATGCATGAAAAAAATTAATCCTGACACAAATTTTTGCTTGCTGCTGTCAAATCTCAGTGTCGCAAAAGTGAACTGAGAAAAAATCATAAAAATTGTATTTTCAAACGACGACACGAAGAATCTGGGATTGTGTGCTATACATAATTCTCAATTCTTATAATGCAATGCAATGACTTAGTCACACTGACACGACATTCATTAAAAACACAAACTGCATTGACATTCATCAACAATTTTAGTCACATTTTATCGTTGTCTCTGATAAATCTAGAATCAAGAAATAATCGAAATTTTTTAGATTAATTTTTCAAAATTAAAATGCTAAAAATTCAGGCCAATGCACTTAAAAATAGAAGTGAAAAAATGCATTTTTAAGTAGACAAAAAAAAAAAAACAAAACTTCACAGAATTATACAAAAACGTACAAAAAGCAGATTGAAAGTAATGAATTCTTAGGCCTGACTTAAAAATGATTCGAAAAATATAATTTTTTAAAAATCTAAATGAAAAGAAGAAAAAAATTAAATTTTCCTACAACTTCAAGTGTCACTCGTGACCCATTGATCAATATTTATTTTGATAAGATTTAATTTTACGAAGAAAATGTTCTTTACAGGTGATTGCGATAGAATTGTTGTAGCGGGGTAGCAAGTGTATTGGCAAGTGAATAATCATGTGATATATTTGTTTTAACCTTTATTATTGTAACAGTGTTCGAGTGAATCACTTTTTTTTGGCAATTTTGCTGAACTTCCATTATATCTCATTTGACCTATATTTTTGTTTAGTATATAAATACAATGAATAATATGTAAAAAGAACTCACTTTGAGTTCATAATTTTTAAAGAGAAGTTCCTGAAAGCCGATAAAAAGAATTATTAATTTTACAGACTACTCCCAGAATCACAACATCATTTGTTCTTAAACTGAACTAGCGTGCGCTTGTCAGGTCTTTATTTTAAAAAACTAGAGTTTAGCCATCGACAAACAAAAAAAACTTCCTAAAATTCCGCTATGAAAATTATAGAGACGCTTAGACCGTTTCTTAAGCGCCCTCTACAATTTTTTTAGTGGAATTTTTCGTAAGAAACTAAAATTTCTTTTATCTTGGTAGTTTCACTCGACCGTTACGGTTTTTTTTTAAAAAAAGCTCAGTGATCTGAAACTAAAAGGTTAGAAACTGGGTCGAAGGATTTGTCCTGATTTATCCGTTTCGGTTATTTTGCAACATTTTGTCATACAACCAGGGTTAGAAAAACAGAAATCTGTTTACAGAATCTGTTCTGTCACAGGAAAATCTGTTAACAGATTTCATCTATTTTTTGTTTCCAGATTTTTCCTGTTAACAAATTATATCTGTTAAGAGATTCTAATTGGAAAATAACCAATTTTTTCATTTGTTTCTAAACAAAAAATTCGTCTTAAATCGTCTCAGTTTCGAATCCCCAAGTTTTAGGCTTTATTTCACACTAATTCTTTTTAAACCTTGAATTATTTTGTTTTTATTTCAAAAATTATTTTCAACGGTCGTAATTTCGAGTAAAACTACCAAAAACTTATCTATTTTAAGTTACTTGATTCTGCTGCTTTCTAAATATAAAAAATTATTAAATTTACAGCCTTAAACTATTTAGTTATTAATTTAAGTTTTATTTTAAAATTTAATTCA
>JACWBX010001992.1:12082-23515 GCA_014622435.1 Polypedilum pembai | reverse complement strand
GAAATTATCACATAAATTTAATAAATACTTTTGAAAAATAATATATAAGAAATATTTAAATTTAAATGGACTTATTTGGAATTCTTTTTAAATATTTTTGAACATTTCATAATTTAAAAATATTTGATGATTGATGTTTTTTACTTATCCCTTAAAGATTTCAAAAGTAATGAAACTTTTTACATTTTAAAACTTTTCAAGCTAATAGTTGAAGCATTTGATAAATCTTCACTCTTTCGATACATTTGACTGTTCAAGCTCATATTTGAGCCATCACCAACATTTACTGTAGTTGAATCAGCAATTGATTCATCATCTGCATCTCCATTAAATTTTGCTTTTCCATTCTCAACAACACCTTGCATTGTTCTTTCATCGCCATCAACCAAAACTCCTTGATCTGGCATTGTCAAATCTTCACCATCAACTGAACCAATCTTAGGTTGACTAGTATCAATTAATGGATCAAATAAAACGTTAGTTAGAGGCTTCTCATCAATTTGTCCCGACTCATTCTTTATAAATTGCTTAAGTACTTGTTTTCCATCATCACCTTCAATAGGGCAAAGCATATGGCCTCCACATTTAAGCTGCATTAAAAGCTTTTTGGGTGGTTCAGTAACTGCAGCACCAACATAAATAACATCATATGGTGCATATAGTTGACAACCATCTTTGCCATCACCTTGAAACATTACAACTCTTTCAGTTTCAACCAAAGCAATGTCGTCGTTTTTGACATTTTCCTGAGCAAATTTCAATAAATTTTCTTGAAGATCAACACCAATGACCATTCCAGTTGGAACAGCTCCTTCTTCTTTAGCTTTTGATTCAATGAGACGAGCAAAGCAACTTGTCAAATAGCCTGAACCAGCACCGACATCCAAAATCATTGAATCAGGCTTGATTAAATCTGCAACTGTCTCAAGTGCCAAAGCATGAATATCAGGTGCTGAAATCTTTGCAGAATCACCTATTGGCTCGGGTCGATCAATATATGGATTTGGTGCAGGACAATAAATCGAGCGATCTGTTTCTTTCATTACATCTGCAACTTTTTCATTTTGTATCACTCCACAATCTAGAAAAATCATGATAAAAAAATTTCAATATAAATAACATAATTTTGTGAAATTTATGGAAAAATTACCTTGAAGCTTTTCAACAAGTCCTTCATTTGTATCAGATTGCAGTTGTAATGCCATTTTTAAGAAATATTTCGAATTGACTCTTTTAATTTATTATTATTAAGATTTTTATACAAAATAATTTTAATGCGTTTTACTTCACTGAGA
Organism: Polypedilum pembai; assembly: GCA_014622435.1. Lineage (NCBI taxonomy): Eukaryota > Metazoa > Arthropoda > Insecta > Diptera > Chironomidae > Polypedilum > Polypedilum pembai. The sequence continues at coordinate 22,220 of JACWBX010001992.1, read as the reverse complement.
TTTGATATAAGAATGAAATAGAAATTTTTGCAGAACGTAAACAGATTTCAGTTGAAAGAAGAAAACAAAATTTGTTGAAGAAATTAAATAAATTTCTCATAGAGGCGCTGTTATTGCTTAGAGATATTGAATAGGAAAATTTTTCATAACTAGCAAAACTTAAAAACTTATTAAAATTGAATTATGTATTATGAAAAGACAAAATAATGAAAACTAATGTAAAAAATGATGAAGTAATAAGATAAGCATAAAAATTATTTTTTGTCTATTGAAATTATAAGAAAATTTAAAATCTTGTTAAATATCAATGGATTTAATTTAAAAGATGTAAAAATGTAATCTCCTTTGAAGCTTTTTAGATACTTTCTACAGTAGATTTTTGCTACTCTCTAAGAACCAAGAATTCAGCAACACTGCCTAATTTTATTTTATGAAATTACCCATCTTAATTTAAGTGAGTCAATTTTAGTTGATTTTAATCGATTTAAATTTATTTTTAATCGAATTATATGATGTATATAACTCGTGCTAATTTAGTCATTTTCCCACTAAACAATCAGCCGATGGCATCTTTAATATTAAACTTAAAATTTCTTATATACAATTTTTGGTCTTTTTTTTTCCATGCTTGAAAATTTTATCGATCTTAACGTTTTGAATGAAAACTATAAACATTTTAATAGCGGTGAAACAGGTAAAAAGAATAGAATTTAAAAAGCATTTTGTTGTAATTGAAAAATTTCATAAATAAAAATTCTTAAATAAGTTTTTTTTGAAAAACTTTTTATTACCTGACTTTTTGTGATTATATAAATAATCATGATTTACTTTTCCAGTTTATTTTCGAAAATAATTGAAAATGCTTCAAAAGACAAAATTTTTTAATAAAAGTCTATTAGAGTGTGATTTTTGTAGTTATAAATGTCGAATGAAGAAAAATTTAATTAATCACTTTGAATTGTGGCACGAAAATAGAAAAATTAAAAAATTTATTTGTGATTTTGATGGACAAACTTTTAAAAATAAAATTGAAATTTCATATGAATTCTCATCAAGAGAAAGCAAAATGTGAAATTTGTTGGAAGTCTGTGAGATTTTTAAAAGTTCATATGGAAACAAAACATTCTGATGAAGACGTTGAAACTCAATGTGAAATATGCAAGAAAGTTTTTAGGAATCAATTTTCTCTAAAAAAACATTTAAAAACTCATAAGAAAAAATTTCAATGTCAAATTTGTGGTTACAAGAATTTACGAAAAGAAAGATTAAAAGATCATTTGAAATTTCATGAAGATTCAGCAGCTTTTAAATGCAAAATTTGTTTCAAAAAATTTAAATATTCAGACATTTTGAAAAAACATTTAAAAATCCATGACAGCAATAGATCAAAACCATACAAGTGTCACATTTGTGATTATTCGACTGATTTCAAAGCAAGTTTAATTTATCATATTCCAACTCATGATGTAAATCGAATCAAAAATTTGAAGTGTCCACAATGTGGACAAAAAACTGATAGAAAAGGAAGCCTAAAACGGCATCTAAAAATTCATGATAAAACCAGAGTAAAATACAAATGTCTTTATTGCGATTATGAAGCGACAACAATGAGTAATTTGAAGCTGCATATTCGAGTTCATGATAAAAACAGAGTCAAAGATTTAAAATGTACGATTTGTGATTTATTTTTTTATTTCTTGATACCTTAGTTGGTTAGACGTTTATAGCGCATAAATGTGACAATAACCTTTCAATGCAGTACTTGAAATTCATGCAAATATCCCTAAAATCTCTTTTGGGACGTTTTATTTATGTTTAATGACATGTTTGCAACGTTGTGGCTAACATCATGGAACAACATGGACAAAAATTAAATAAAGATCCAAAATAATTAATAAAGAAATAACAGACTAATTAAGAAAACAAACAGATGAATGAACTGATTGAAAATGTGCTGAAAATAGTGACTAATTTCCATATAAAAAGGATTTTATCTGCTAAACATAATTAATCGAATTTTATTAAAATTTTTTAGAAATTACCAAAGGCAAAACAACTCATAAAAATTTTCAAATAATACAAAATGGCACAAAAAAATCTGTCAGTTGTTTCACCTTGTAATTAACATTTAAAAAATTACAAAGAAAATATTTTAAAATCATAGGTAATTTAAGCGCTTTATACAACATCAGTATTTTTCCTTAAAAACTAAATGTATCAACAAATTTTTATGAACTGTTTGTGAATTACGCAATGGAAAATTTTGCCTTTTTGAAATCTCTCTCCTCTTGTTACACATATTCTATATTAAGTATGAAGTTTAATAAAATTTACGGTACTTCTTCAACATTCCAAGGGATGTGAACTTTCTTTAAAATTTTACCAAATTGACAAAAATATTATCAAAAGATTTTTGTTATTTTTCAAACGAATATTCATTTTTCAATGCCTACTTTGTTTTACTTATAAAAAGAGTTCTCATACCTTGCTATTTTCTATGCATTACATAATTTACAAACAGTTCTTAATTTGTTGTTTAATCTTAATTTTAAAGTACAATAAGAGAATTAAAAACTTAAGAATTTATGTTTCTTTAAGGAATGGAAACAATAAAAATATTCGAGAATGTTTTAGATTTCGTTGTTAAATTCGTTAAGAATTTTTTTTTCTTTAATTTGTAAAATCGTTGAAATAATTTTAAAGTTTTGGTGGTATTCTATTTTCTTTTAATGAAATTTTATGAAAAACTTTTTGAGTTATCTCTTACACTTAAATGAAATATAAATAATATTTCTTGAGGTAGGAATTTTATCAGAAATGTGAATGTTGTTTGTTTTACACTTATTTTACTTTAATGATTACTTTGTTTAAGATATTAAGAGAATTTTTGAGATGCAAACTTTTGTTATTTCCAAGTTTTCAATGTTTAATTTGTTTTAAATATTAAGAGAGATTTTTTTTCGCATGAATAAAGAAATCTAGAAGTATAAAATTTTGTTATTTTTAAAGAATGTGAACTCTTGTTAATCAAAAAAAATTATTCATTGAAAAATTTATTTTTGTATGAAATGTATCAAAAGCTTTTTGATAAATTTTGTACTCTTTGATTATCACAGTCAAGTTTCAGTTCACCGTCCATATATGAATTTTCTTAGATGGCGGATTCTAGAGCAAATTTAACGTTTAATATTTTTGCTAAAGTCCGCAGCTAGCGAATTCAAACTTGACTGTGATTTTAATAGCTCTTATCAAAAAACCAATTGATATCAAACACTACGTTTTATCAAAATTCTTTTTCATAAATTTCATACAAAATTTTTAATTTTCAATGCTTAACTTGTTCTCACTATTAAGAGTTGTTTCCTATTGGATTTTTATGGAATTTTTTATGAAATTGTTGGAAAGTTTTGTTGAGTTTTTTAAAAATTCTCAATCTTTGGAAAAACATATAAAAAAAACTTAAAAATTAAATTTGTAATTTCTTAATTTTAAAAATTATAAAATATTTCTGTTCATGTTCCGAAAAATAAAAAAGAGCAAATAAAAATTTCTTACATTGAAAAAATTTCCACACCAACATCTTGTGCGATACTTTACATTGATTTGCTCATTTAAAAATTTAATTCACACTCATTTTTTTGGTTGCACCAGCTTTTGCTGGGACACCATCAACCATTGTCTCTTCTGCTGCAAGTACACCTTCATCTACACCTGCCATAGTTTCTTCACCATCAACTAATGGCTGTTCGTCTTCATCAAGCATTTCAGTTTCATCCTGCATATCAGGATTTGGTATAACTTGACCTTCTGTTAAAATTGTGTCAAAAAGGACAGGCGAAATTACTTTCTTAATAACTTCTCCAGCATCATTTCGAATGTACTGCATCAAATATTGTTTGCCATCATCAGCAATAACAGGAGTAAGGAGATGACCATCTGGTTTTAACTGAAGCAAGAGTTCAACTGGTGCCTCAGGAATAGCATAACCAGAATAGATAATGTCATATGGTGCATACTCTTCACAGCCAATTTTACCATCACCTTGAACCATTATGACACGCTTCTTCTTAATCAATGCTTGGTCATCTTTTTTGATGTTTTCCTGAGCGAATTTCAACAAGTTTTCTTGAAGATCAACGCCAATGACCATTCCAGTTGGTTGAACTCCTTTTTCTTTGGCTTTCATTTCAATTAAGCGAGCAAAGCAAGTTGTCAAATAACCAGAACCAGCACCAACATCCAAAATCATTGAATCAGGTCTGATCAAGCTGGCGAGAGCTTCAAGTGCCAAAGCATGAATGTCAGGTGCTGAAATCTTTGCACCTTGACCAATTGGAACGGGCTCATCAACATATGGATTTGGTGCAGGACAATAAATTGAGCGATCTGTTTGCTTCATCACATCTGCGACAGTTTTGTTCTTTATTATGCCGCAAACTAGAAACATCGTTATGGAAAAATTTTAAAAAAATCTAATGTTGTGAAATAAAAATTTTTTTACCTTGAAGTTGCTTTACCAATCCAGCATTTGAAGTTGCTTGTAATTTTAATGCCATTTTTATTTAATCTTAAATTTTTCCAACACTTTTCTTTAATACTTTCTTTGAATTTTCACTTTAATTTTTATTCACTTTGTTTTCACAGAATATTTTTATGCGAATGCTTACACGAAACTCAACTGATGAAATGAAACGACGCGAAAGAATTCTTCTTATTTATACGATCTGAAAAAAAAAATTTTTTTCTTCACTATGTGAAGTGCTGCCGCTTTAATGTTGAATAATGGAAAGTTTTGATACAAAACTTCTCATTCTTTCAAAGATCAACAACATAATGGCCTTGAACATTTTTTAACTTTCTAGCAATTTTTTTTATTATTGTCAAATAAAACATAAATTGATTTCTGCGAAATATAAAATATTTTAAAAAATTTTTAAATTGAAAAATACGAAAAAAATACTAATACAAGTTTAAATGAAAAAGAAAACGAATTTAAGCTTAATAATCAGTTTTTGTTACAAAAATATAAAAATATAAATTCATTCATTTTAAGGAAAATTTTTAATTTATGCTTTTCAACTTTTTATTTAAAATTTTTTTTCTAGATAATTACAAGACATTTGTTTTGAATTAAATCACGAACAAAAAATAAAATTTATATTAGTTATATTTTCTGTTTTACGCAACATAAAATTTTTGATCTTCGTTTTATAATTTAATTTCAAAATTGTTTTCCATTTCTCAAGAAAATTTTCCAGAAATTTGTTTTTAAGAATAAATCAATTTTTATTCGAAGGTTTAAAACCATTGTTTAAGAATTTTACAAAGTCCCATTGATTTGTTTTTAAAAATTTCTCTACCTGAACTTCTAATTAAAAATTTAAACATAGTATTTGTTTTTCTAATAATAAAATAACCCGAAATAGAAAAATAATAACAAATCTATCTCGATCATATTTAAATTTTCAATAAAAATCTCAACAAATTCAGGTAGAAATTTTTTTTCTAAAAACATGTCAATAGAACTTCTAAAAAGTCTTAAACAATGTTTTGAAATCTTTGAATGAAAATTATTTCACTTTAAAAAAACAAATTTTTGGAAAATTTTCTAAGAAATGAAAAACTTTTTTAAAAAAATTAATTGTATTTCTTCCTTTTGTAACTAAATTGCTAATATAACATTTGTGATAACTGTATTGCTGTTTGTAAAAATGCAACATCTTTGTATTATTGAAATGACAAGAATATTGTTAAACGTGTGGCCAAGTACTCGTGCTGCAAATCAGTGTGTAAATTATTAGATTCGTTTTTATATACAGAAGCTTAAAATTAAATACATTGTTAAAGCAAAATTGAATTGCAAATTTTCACGTTTACTTATCAACTGTTAAATTTCATTGCAACAATTAAAACTACTGTGAGTGTATCAAATTAAAGTAAGCTTTCAGGAGCATTCAAAATACAAATCTTAACGAGTTAGTCGTACAAATTAAACGAAAAGGTAATAAGTCTGATAGCTCGATAAATCAAAAGTAAAAACCAGTAGTCTTTAGCTTTTTATAATTTTCAAGATCTCGCATCTCATCTAAACAGTCAGCCAGCCAAAGTGAGTTTATAAGCTGAGTTTTTTTTTCTAAAAATACGTTAAATATATTAAATAATTTTAAATAAAGTGCTGCGGACTGAATTATCAATGAGTAGAAAATTTTATTGAGTGGTAACTTTAAAAATTTCAGAAAAAAGGCATTTTGACATGTCAAGTTCGAGCGGAATTTTAAGCTTAGTTTACTGATCACCGGTCAAAACTTTTATGATTAAGTTATCAACAAAGATCTCAAAATTCGATAGATTTCCTTTTATCTACTTAAGTTATTGTTACTGTCAGGAATACGCATTGAAAAAGTTTTTAATTTTGAAATACGTTAAAAGAAATGTAGAACAAATTTTCAAAATAGTTCTACAATAATAAAAACTTTTTTTCATAGTTATTATCCCTTCAGTAGAAAACATCACACAAGAAATTTTTTATATTTTCAATAAAAATCATAAAATGAGCACACCAAAAACACCAAAAGTAAGTCTTGAATTCAAGAAAAAACTGCGTCAAGAGTATGAAAGATTAAAAACACTTCAAGAGTCTCAAGAAAAGGAAATAATTGCAATAACTTGGGAAAATAATCGGTGAGTAAAAGACGCTTTATAAAAAGCGGGATTTCATTGCCTTTTCTTTATTTTTTTAGAAAGCAATGCAAGGCCAATGTTGATGAGATCAATGAACGTTTAGCAAATATCAATTGTGTTTTTCAAGACGATGCCTACAACAACATTGAGCACAAAGATCACTTAAAAAAGGCATCAATTACAAGTCATGATGGTGTGAAACAATCAGTGCCGACTTATGTCATGTCTAATGTTATTCCAATTCCAAATATGTGTGCATGGGCTCCAGTACAGCAGAATTTCATGGTCGAAGATGAGACAGTGCTGTACAATATTCCATACATGGGTGATGAAGTGCTGGACAAGGATTCAGATTTTATCGATGAATTAATTAAAAATTATGATGGAAAAGTGCATGGTGACAATGATGCAGAATTTATTGATGATAAATTATTTGTAGATTTAGTCAAAGCAATGATTCCACATCAAAGTTCTGAACCATCAACAAGTGAAGCATTTCCAAGTCAAATGACTTTCCAAGCTGTCAGTGAAATGTTTCCAAGTAAAGGCACACCCGAAGAACTTCGCCAAAATTATATTGAACTTACAAAAAGTGTCGATCCAAGTCGACCACCAGAATTTTGCACACCAAACATTGATGGACCAAATGCTGAGTCTGTCAGTCATGATCAAACTTTGCACTCTTTTCATGCACTTTTTTGTCGTCGATGTTTCAAATATGATTGCTTTTTGCATCGACTCTCGACTCATCCTGGACCAAATTTGCAAAAAAGAAAAGGACCAGAAGTTGAGTCGAGTGGTGAACCATGTGGTCCTGATTGTTACTTGCATATTGTTCCTAAACAAACTGAACCAAGTCCTAAACAGCAAGAACAACGTCAAAGAGCAGCTGATAGATCAAAATTCACTCTCGAATCAAGTCCAAGTCCAATGGAACCCGATGATGTTTGGACTGGCTCAGATCAATCATTTTTCCGAGTTCTTCATCGTTGTTTCCTTGACAATTACTGCGCAATAGCTAAAGGAATGCAAACTAAAACTTGTCGACAAGTTTATGATTTTGCACAGGAAGAACTTCAACATACAGAGCCATTGGAACTTGGCAAACATGCATCACCACCAAGAAAGCAGCAGAAGAAAAAAATCAATACAAAATTGTGGACAATGCATATTCGTAAAAATGCTCGTAAAGAAGCAAATGCCAATAATGTTTATAAGTACACACCTTGTGACCACAGTGGACCATGTGGTGCTGGCTGTTGTTGCTTTGACAGCTCAAATTATTGCGAAAAATTCTGCAATTGCTCATCTGACTGTGCTAATCGCTTTCCTGGATGTCGTTGCAAAGCTCAATGCAATACAAAACAATGCAGCTGCTATTTAGCTGTTCGAGAATGCGATCCTGACTTGTGCCAATGTGGAGCTCATCAATTTCATTTAAATAAAATGACATGTAAGAATGTCAGTGTTCAAAGAGGTCTGAGAAAACATTTGTTAATGGCACCAAGTGACATTGCTGGTTGGGGAATTTTCTTAAAAGATGGAGCACAGAAAAATGAATTTATTAGTGTAAGTTTAAGTTTCTTTGTGACTTTAAGAATTAGAATCTTAAAAATTGTTTGATTTTTTTTAGGAATATTGTGGTGAAATAATCAGTCAAGATGAAGCTGATCGTCGTGGAAAAGTTTACGATAAATATGCTTGCAGTTTTCTTTTCAATCTCAACAATGACTTTGTAGTTGATGCAACAAGAAAAGGAAACAAAATTCGTTTTGCAAATCATTCGATAAATCCAAATTGTTATGCAAAAGTAATTATGGTCAATGGCGACCATAGAATAGGAATTTTTGCTAAAAGAATTATTCAACCTGGTGAAGAATTGTTCTTTGATTATCGTTATGGACCAACTGAACAGTTGAAATTTGTCGGCATTGAAAGAGAAATGGAAATTTTGTAGAATAAACAAATTTGAATTTTTTATTAGATTATTTTAAGTACAGTAAAATATTTTTTATCAGTGGAAAATTAAGAAGCATTTTTTAATTTAACTTCTTATTATTTTTCAAACATTTTTATCAAGGCAAAAGAACTTCCACATTTTTGCCATTTTTTGTCACTTTTTACAACATTTTGAAACGTTTTAGGGGAGTTCTTTTGCCTTGATTTTTATATGAATATTTTCATTTTCAACTCTTATAATTTTGAATTCAAATTTTATATGCAGCTACTTGACGGTCTTGTATGAATATTATGTAAAACAAATAGGGTGAAATTATGGTTTGAAGTCACGTTGAAGAGTTTTTGAAACGAAGTTCAAAGGCAAAGATCCCTCATGGTATTGACAGTTTTTCTCCGATAAACTTTAGATCTTACAGTGAGATAAGGACACTCGAATCGACTTTACACTAAGTAAATTAATTCTAACTCTAGGTGTTAATAGCAGTCATTTAATTTTTCTGTAAGTTTGTATAGAGTCAATGGGTAAGAACTTTTACTTTAAAGCACGTTAGCGCACCTTAGATCGAAATTCTTACCCTTTGTATAGAGTACATATATTTTTTTTACTACCAGCAAGAGTTAAGATGAGTTGTTTTTCGGATTCTGGAGGAAAATTTTCTATGGGAATGGTACAATGTTACTTGGAAAATAGTACTTTGGAACGAGAGCCCAGAGAAAAACGATTACTCCAGATGAAGATTAACTGACGAGTCTTTACAATTGCAATTAAATTATCGCTATCCACATCTTTGAGGTGGGGATAATGTCCGTAGGAAGTAGTGTTCGAGACAACCGAAAAAGGTTAAGAGAGCGTAAGGGTCTAAGCGAAAAAAAATTGTGGTGATATAAACAGAATTAGGAAATAACAGACATTATTCTACATATTTTTTTGAATTAACGATATTTTCGCGAGCGAAAAGACCAGAACTTGAGTTACAAAAAAGTTGAATTTGAATGAAGTTATCAAAGGAGAATAGCCAAATTTTGCGTTAAATAGTATTTGAACAGTCTAAAACTAAGAGAGTTCAACAAGCATTTTTTTTAAATTTTCTCAATTGTGTAGAACTTGACAATCAAGTTTAAAACTGCAACGGCTGGTTTTGTCAAAAAGTCTATATATAATAGAATTCTATTTAAAATTTGCCTTAATATCTAACTTCTAAGGTAATTCATCCATGAATGGCGGTCTTAAATTTAAATATATTTTACTTTGGACCTCATAAGACCATATTTGCTTACGTTGATGCACTTTAACTCAATTTTGACAAAATCTTTCTTTCGTCTTTAAATTTCCTTCAAATAATTTGAATAATTTTTGCAAACTTCTATAATCTAAGTAAGTTTTAGCCTTTAAAAATTTAATTAATATTTAAATATTTAAGTTAATAATTTAAAATTCAGATTCAGCAGTTTCACTGTTAAGTGTATTATTTTCTGTCCAAGATTCATCATCAGTTGT
>JACWBX010001992.1:0-12062 GCA_014622435.1 Polypedilum pembai | reverse complement strand
GATGAATTAATTAAAAATTATGATGGAAAAGTGCATGGTGACAATGATGCAGAATTTATTGATGATAAATTATTTGTAGATTTAGTCAAAGCAATGATTCCACATCAAAGTTCTGAACCATCAACAAGTGAAGCATTTCCAAGTCAAATGACTTTCCAAGCTGTCAGTGAAATGTTTCCAAGTAAAGGCACACCCGAAGAACTTCGCCAGAATTACATTGAACTTACAAAAAGTGTCGATCCAAGTCGACCACCAGAATTTTGCACACCAAACATTGATGGACCAAATGCTGAGTCTGTCAGTCATGATCAAACTTTGCACTCTTTTCATGCACTTTTTTGTCGTCGATGTTTCAAATACGATTGCTTTTTGCATCGACTTTCGACTCATCCTGGACCAAATTTACAGAAAAGAAAAGGACCAGAAGTTGAATCGAGTGGTGAACCATGTGGTCCTGATTGTTACTTGCATATTGTTCCTAAACAAGCTGAACCAAGTCCTAAGCAGCAAGAACAACGTCAAAAAGCAGCTGATAGATCAAAATTCCCTCTTGAATCAAGTCCAAGTCCAATGGAACCCGATGATGTTTGGACTGGCTCAGATCAGTCATTTTTCCGTGTCCTTCATCGTTGTTTCCTTGACAACTATTGCGCAATAGCTAAAGGAATGCAAACTAAAACTTGTCGACAAGTTTATGAATTTGCACAGGAAGAACTTCAACATACAGAGCCACTGGAACTTGGCAAACATGCATCACCACCAAGAAAGCAGCAAAAGAAAAAAATTAACACGAAATTGTGGACAATGCATATTCGTAAAAATGCTCGTAAAGAAGCAAATGCCAATAATGTTTATAAATACACACCATGTGACCACAGTGGACCATGTGGTGCTGGCTGTTGTTGCTTTGACAGCTCAAATTATTGCGAAAAATTCTGCAATTGCTCATCCGATTGTGCTAATCGCTTTCCTGGATGTCGTTGCAAAGCTCAATGCAATACAAAACAATGCAGTTGCTATTTGGCTGTTCGTGAATGCGATCCTGACTTGTGCCAGTGTGGAGCTCATCAATTTCATTTAAATAAAATGACGTGTAAAAATGTCAGTGTTCAGAGAGGTCTAAGAAAACATTTGTTAATGGCACCAAGTGACATTGCTGGTTGGGGAATTTTCTTGAAAGATGGAGCACAGAAAAATGAATTTATTAGTGTAAGTTTAAGCTTCTTTGTGATTTTAATGGTTATAAATTGTTTGCTTTTTAGGAATATTGTGGTGAAATAATCAGTCAAGATGAAGCTGATCGTCGTGGAAAAGTTTATGATAAATATGCTTGCAGCTTTTTGTTCAATCTCAACAATGACTTTGTAGTTGATGCAACAAGAAAAGGAAACAAAATTCGTTTTGCAAATCATTCAATAAATCCAAATTGTTATGCAAAAGTAATTATGGTCAATGGTGACCATAGAATAGGAATTTTTGCTAAAAGAATTATTCAACCTGGTGAAGAATTATTCTTTGATTATCGTTATGGTCCAACTGAACAGTTGAAATTTGTTGGTATTGAAAGAGAAATGGAAATTTTGTAGAATTAAACAAATTTGAACTTTTTATTGGATTATTTTAAGTACAGTAAAATATTTTTTATCAGTGGAAAATTAAGAAGCATTTTTTAATTTAACTTCTTATTATAATAATATATAATTTTTCAAACATTTTTATCAAAGCAAAAGAACTTCCACATTTTTGCCATTTTTTGTCACTTTTTACACCTTTTTGAAACGTTTTAGGGGAGCTCTTTTGCCTTGATTTTTATATGAATATTTTCATTTTCAACTCTTATAATTTTGAATTCAAATTTTATATGCAGCTACTTGATGGTCTTGTTTGAATATTATGTAAAACAAAAAGCGGTGAAATTATGGTTTGAACTCGCGTTGAAGTGCTCTCGAAACAAAATTTTTAAAATTAAAATATCCTTCATGGTAGAAATGATTTCTTTAAGGCAAACATCTAAAATTACAGTGAGATAAGGGCACTCGAATCGACTTAATACAACATAAATTGGTTTTAATTCTAGTTGTTAAAGCAGTTATTTAATTCTGCTATAAGTTTCTGCTGTCAAGGGTTAAGAACTTCTTCTTTAGAGCACGTTAGCGCACGTTAGACCGAAGTTTTCACCTTTTGTATAGAGTACAGATATTTCTAGCATTACCATATATGGTGATAGAAAAAGAATTAGGAAACAGCAGATATAATTCAACATATATTTTTGAATTAACTATAGCTTCGCGAACAAAAAATCGTAAAAGACCAGAACTTGAGTTACAAAAAAAATTTAATTTGAATGAAGTTATCAAAGAAGAATAGCTGAATTCTACATTAAATAATATTTAAACAGTCTAAAAGTAAGAGAATTCACCAAGTATTTTTTAAATTTTCTCAAATGTGTAGAGCTTGCCAATTAAGTTTAAAACTGCAACGGTGGATTTTGGCAAAAAGTCAATATATAATAAAACTCTATTTTAACATTTGCCTTATTATCTACCTTCTATGGTAATTCATACATGAAAGGCGATCTAAAACTTAAATGTAATTTACTTTGGACCACAATAGACCATATCTGCATAGGTTGATGCACTTTAACTCACTTTTGAAAAATCTTCTTTCATCTTGCAATTTCCTTCAAATAACTTGAATAATTTTTGTAAATTTCTATAATCTAAGTAAGTTTTAGCCTTTAAAAATTTTAAGTAATATTTAAATATTTAAGTTAATAATTTAAAATTCAGATTCAGCAGTTTCACTGTTAAGCGTGTTATTTTCTGTCCAAGATTCATCATCAGTTGTATCAGTCCATGGTTGATCATCGGTAGAACAGTCTGACATATCTCCAGATGGATATTTTAAAGGATCAAAGACAACACTGGTCAAAACTTTTTTCATAATTTCACCTGAACTAGTTCGGTCACATTGAATCATTTGTTGGACACCATCTGTGTCACCAACTGGGCAAAGCATTCTTCCATTTGTATTCAAGCTTTTTAAGTAATCTTTTGGAATTTCAGGTACTGCTGCACCAATGTGAATTACATCAAATGGTCCAAATTGTTCACATTCTTTCTTGCCATCACCTTGAAATATTTTTATCAAACCGCCTTTGAATAGCTCAGAGCTGTCATTCAAAATATTTTCAATTGTAAAATTATAAGCTCTCTCATGAGGTTCAACTGTAATCACCATTCCAGTTGCAACTTGAAGATCTTCAGCAGCTCGCTCTTGAATTAACCGAGCAAAGCAAGCTGCCATGTAGCCAGTATCAGAACCAATGTCCAAAATTTTTGAGTCATGATGAACAAAATCGACAAGTTTTTCAAGTGCATAAGCATGCATATGTGGTGCTGGGAGCACTGAATTAGGACCAATCAATTCAAGACGATCAACATATGGTTCTGGACGATTACTGTAATATTTTCGATCTGTTTCTTTCATTACATTTGCAACAAGTTTATGCTTTATTACACCGAAATCTAGAAAAATCGGTTACAGAAAAATTCAATGTTGTGAAATTGAAGAAAATTTTACCTTGCAGTTTTTTGACAAGATCTGTATTTGAATCTGATTGCAAATGCAAAGCCATTTTACTTCTTTAATACTTTTGAATTAATTTTAATTTATTTTTCACAAACACAAACAGTTTTTATACGTATTATCTTATTATGACTTATTTTGACGGTGGAATGAAACAAACTGACGAAAGGAAAATTTTTGCAGTTACAACAAAAAATATTATCAGAAGATATTTTTGTCTATAGTTAAATTTCTCTGTAAGAGGCGCTGAAATAAGAAAAAAGATTTTCTTAAATGATAAAAATGTAACTTATGAAATTTTTAAACTGAATTTTCTATTATTTATTAAGAATTGTCTTGAGCAGTTGAGCGCCTCTATCACCGCGAGGCTTATGCGCTTGATTTGAAAAATAGCGTAGTGGTTGGTCCGGGTTCGAGTCCAGGCTACGCTTACTTTCAGAAATTTAGTTACTTTGACCGCTCAAGTGCTCTTGGAACGCACTTTAAAAGGTAAGGTCTCTCACGATAACGACAGTTTGGCTAAGATATTTTGTAGTGTTACAGAGAAAGTGAAGAAACTCATGCGATTTCATTGGTAAGAAAACTCTTCTCATTTGAAAATCGCTAGTAGCAGTCATTTAATTTCCTTGTAAAAATTGCAATATACAGTTAAATCGATCACTGTCGTGAGCCAGGATTAGGTCACAACAAGCACATCAGTCTACGTGCATCCTGTGAGTTAGAGTTTCTTCTTGAGACATTTCTTGTTGCTGATTGTTCAAATGAGATTGCTGGTGTTCACTATTTGTTTGAGATTGCTGCATATTTTGACTTTGAAACTGTTGACTTCCTAAATTGTTCATTTGAGATCGTTGCTGTGTTGGACAATTCATTTGGGGATTTGTGATAGCAAAATTTCACTTAAAAAAAGTTAACAAAAATTACTTTATATTCCATTGCTTTTTGATTACTAATCAAATATTCATCACTGAATTAATGAAATAGGAAATGTAAAGAAAAACCAGTGTTGTTGCACAGGCAGCCTGTGTAAAAACACTGAGAAAAACACATGAAAAATTATTCATACGTAAATTTCAATTGTTATAAAAAGTTAACATAGATTAATTTATTATTTGTCAAGGATAAGAAACTCTTTGGTTTTTTGAACAAAAATTTATCTCTATGCTTACTTTTTTTCAAAAAGGCAAATTTTTTTTCTTCAGTGTCTATAGAAGATTTCAATTTTCAGTAAATATTTCTATACGAAAACAAAAAAATTTTTCTATTTGAAAAACCTTTCTAAAAAATGATTGATAGTAATGAAAAAGAAAAACTCACTTACATGATGAAAGAAGTAAGGATTTGAAGACGAAAAGGTAATATAGTTATTTATAAGGGGGAAAAACTCTATCAAAAAATCTAACAAAATAACAAAAAATTATCAAATTAACAAAAATTCTAACAAATTAACAAAAATTTTTGTTAGTTTCATACAAAATTTTTGAGTTTCAATGGTTACTTTGTTTTTGCTATCAAGTGTTCTAACCCCTTGGTTATTTTGATATATGTGAAATATTGAGCAGTTTAGACATCACATGTAAGTTGGTACTTTAATATAATCGTGATTAGTTAATAATCGTACATTCCTAGATTAGATATAAACTTTTTGTCGTGATTCTGGCAGCTTTTTAAGTAACTATTAGTTATTTTACTGTTAATTTCATAGAAGTTAGATGACTTATACCTTTTATGAAATTTTTGTTATTAATAAAATTTTCTAAATTAAAACTCATATATAAAATGGGGAAAAGTGCCACAGATTGTGTTATATTTCAGATAGAAAAATTTATTTTGTGTGATAAGATTTAGAAAATTAATTTGCCGACATTTCTTTTGGAAACCAAAACGTTTCAAAAGAGTAATAAATGCCATATTTAGTATAACAAGATTGCGGATCGGAAAAAAATTGATGTGTTTTTTTGCACATTTCATTATCAACTAACTGAGGACATGCTACAAAATTAGCATGTAAAATGCAAGCCGCGGGATAGTTTTCATTTAACTGTTTATGCTCTGTTATAAATTTATTTTCAGGCAACGATACTGAAAAATCAAAAAATTGTTTTGAGAATTTAAAAATTCAATTATTTTTGACTTACATGCATCAGCGCACTTTTTTGCAGAATTTTCAATAATTTCAGGCCAATTACGCCTCGGAATATTAAATTCAGTCAATCCAGCAATGAAAAAATCTGCCCAACCTCTGGCTTGCATTTTATTATTTTCATCATACAAAACCAAATTTTTAACCACACATTTCGTCGTACAAAATTTATCAGGAAAATTTTTACAATCATTTAAACAAGAAGCAGCTTTTGTTCCTGCTATTCCCATAAATGGGTATTGACAGCATTGGTGTGGTGGATAAAAGTTTTTAATAGTTTCATAACAAGCACGAAGAGCGTTCTTTAATTGAAATATTGCTTGTTCTTTCTGACTTCTTATTTGACAGTGTGTTTGTCCTTGACCACCTAATTGAGACTGCTGCATGTCTTGGCCTCCCATTTGAGGCTGCTGCATGCCTTGGCTTCCCATTTGAGGCTGCTGCATGCCTTGATCTCTCATTTGAGGCTGCTGCATGCCTTGGTTTTTCATTTTAGACTGCTGCAGTTGTACTGGTACAATCATTTGAGAAGAAGAAGGAAAATTGAATTTTATCAGGATAAAAGTAAGCAAAGTTAATATTCTGTTCATTGCTGTTGATATAATGAGTTGTATAAAAAAATGTTTTTAAAATTTGACAATAGTTTGAAAACCATTAATGAATGTGAAAAGTCCAAGGGTAGATCACATAGCGCCACAGAAGTTCTGCAAGAAAAGCTAAAGCTTTTTAAAGTACTTCGACGATGGGGTTTTATTAACAATCAATAGAATATTTTCTTAATTTTTAAACTCAAATTCTAATCTAAAAAATCTAATTAGTTCATTAATTCACATATCAAAAATTAAACATGAATCGTATTGGCGTGACAGATGAGGGTTTTAAGTAGTAATAAAAGCTTTGCTTGCATTCGATTTTGTTGCAAATCAATGTTGTAAGTTGTTGAACGTTTAATTTCGTTCGTCCTGTGGTCATATTAGAAGAAAGAAATTACTTCCACGCACACTGCTGTGACCGATTTTATTGGCGATCAGTTAACATGACGAATACGTGACCAATGCGAACTTTGCTCGTATTTTATTACCGATCAGATAATATGACAGATAAGTGATCAATGCGAACTTCGCTTGCACACTGTTGCTGTTCAGTAAATATGACAGATTAGTGTTATAAGTTGTTTGACGTTTGACTTCGTCAAAAGATGAGCTCCACTCAACCTAATATGCTCGTCCTACGGTCAAGTCATATAAGAAGTACGAACTAAACTTAAACATAAACAAATTTTTCATAACTGATAAATAACTCTTTTATCTTAAGTTAAACAATGAAGAAATTCCTGTGTCATTTTAAAGTAATTGTTTTGCCTTATTTTTATTTAAATTAATACTTATTGATTAGAAAAACAGTTGAAGAATATAAAAAATTTGATGCTGTTTAAAATTAATCCTTCACGATTGTTGATTCAACTCCCATATAAATGACATATTCTGTTTGGAATCTTTTGTCATTTTGAATAATTTTCAGTCTTTCATCACCAAACAACTTGGAATTATCACATTTTATATTTTATACTTGCAAATTTTGTTTATTGTTGATGAAATTCCAAATTAATTCACTCCTTGGATTCGGTTTGTCAATCAAAGGTCTTTAATATGTACATTTGACCAAATTGTATGTTTACTCAACCATTGAATCTGATGATGACATCAATGGATCAAAAGTAACATTTGTTAAAACTTTTTCTGTGATTTTTCCCTCACTGTCTTTATCACATTGAATTATTTTCTTCACGCCATTGTGATCACGAACTGGACAAATCATTCTTCCATTTAAAGTTAAATTCATTGAATATTCCATTGGAATTTCAGGTACTGCTTTAGTAACATGAATAACTTCAAAAGGTCCAAATTGCGTGCATTCTTTTTTGCCTTCACCATGGAAAATTTTTATCAATCCACCCCTAAGTAATTCAGAATTGTCTGTCAAAATATTTTCAACTGAAATTTTAAAAATCTTTTCATCTGGTTCTACAGCTATAACCACTCCAGTTGCTTCTTGTTGACTGCCAATAGCTCGTTCTTGAATGATTCTTGCAAAGCAAGCTGCCATATATCCAGTGCCAGAGCCAAGATCTAAAATTTTTGAATCATGTTTGATACAATCGACAAGTTTTTCAAGAGCATATGCATGCATGTGTGGTGCTGGAAGCACTGAATTTTGGCTAATTAATTCGATACGATCGACATAAGGTGACGAGAGATTGCTGTAAAATTTTCGATCTGTTTCTTTCATTACATTTGCAACAAGTTTATGCTTTATTACACCGAAATCTAAAAAAAGTCGTGATAGACAACAATTTAGAAATATTGTGAAATAGGAGACAAAATTTACCTTGAAGTTTTTTGACAAGATCTATATTTGAATCTGACTGCAATTGAACTGCCATTATGAAAATTTTAATACTTTTTGAACTCTTGTTATTTTGCACACAAAAATAATTTTTATGTGTTTTGTTTTGCTCCGGTTTATTTGGATGATTGAATGAAACAATATTTTGCAATTTTTACAATTTTTTTTCTGTGAATTTAAAGTTTCTTTTCTTTTTCTGTAAGAGGCGCTGCTTAATGAAAAAAAGTTTATGCATATTTCCCTGCATGAATTATTGGCGCGAACAATTAACGTACCGAATTTTTTCGCTATCAAGATTTGTTTTGTTTTTTAATTACTAAAACTTACCAAATAGCAAAACTTTTGAAAACCACTGTCAGAAAATTTGATAAGATTATTTGATCGGAAATCAATGGTTTTGGTTTTTTGTTTTGTTCTTAAACTTACTAAATATATTTTTGTTTATTCGGAAACAAAATATTTTCACAAATTTTTATTTGTATGCCTTTTGGTGTTAATTTATAGAAATTAATTGTCTTTTATGTTTTGGTCAAGATCTAACAACTTTTTGGTTTTATCCAAAGTTGTAAAAGTAGAATCTACTTTGTAGCTTTTGACTCTTTTCTACAGTAGATTTTGGCTACAAGTAGCCATTGGTAACTAAGAAAAGTAGCTTTTGGTCACAGTATTCACTTGGCTACTGTAGCTAATTGGTCACTATAGCCAAAGCTACGTTTCGAAAAATAGTCAATGGCTATGGATCAGTAGATTAACAACTCTGGTTACATCATAAAAATCACATTTAAGCGTTCTCAGTTCCTTGTTTTGATTTCTTTTTATTTCTTATGTTTAAATTTAATTAAAATTTTCGTATTAAAAAGATTCATTTTATGTTTTCAAATGCTTTTTTATTTTTAAATTCCCCAATAACTAAAAATTAAAACCTAACTTTTTTTCATTTCTATGGTTTTAGCATACCATGACAAGTCAAAGAAAAGTCTTATTGTATTTTTAATTACTTAGGACTATTTACACGCAGAATATAAGAATTATCCGAGATACACTGAGAAAAATGTTTTTTAACTGACATAAAGTTTGTGCCAATAAAGCATAGTTATGAGTTATAAAAGCAAACTTTATTAGTCTCATAAAAATTTTTATGACGCTTATAAAACTTTTCTACCGCTTATAAAAGATTTTAAGTCTAATAAAATTTGCATTTTAGGGCTCATAACTATGCTTTGTTGGCACAAACTTTATGCCAGTTAAAAAACATTTTTCTCAGTGTAATTTTAAGAAATTTTCATTTTAATTTCAGATCTTGAAATAAACTTAAATAATTTTTACATAATTAATTTTTATAAAGTTGTTTTTTTTTGGAATTTTAAGTCTTCAACGAATGAGTAAGTAAATGAGTACTTTGAGAATTTCACAGATCAAAAATTTCAATTAAGTCTTTTTAAACTTTCAAATCTGTCAATGGAACGTACAAAACACTTGTCAAACTTTGTTTCACAACTTCACCAGATTCTTTCTTATCATATTGCTCCATTTGTTGTTCTCCACCATGAGGTCCGACAGGGCAAAGCATTCGTCCACCATTTTTCAACTGAAGCAATAGTTCTAAAGGAGTTTCTTCAGCTGCAGCTCCAACATGAATGACATCATATGGTGCATGTTCTATGCAACCAATTCTTCCATCACCTTGAATTATTTTCAATCTTTCATCTTCAAGCAATTTAAAATCATCTGATTTGATATTTTCATTTGCGAATTTGACCAAATCAGGTTGATGCTCGACACCAACAACAATTCCAGTTGGTTCGACTCCTTTTTCTTTAGCTCTTGCTTCAATGAGTCGAGCAAAGCATGCAGTTAAGTAACCAGAACCAGCACCAACATCCAAAATTCTTGAATCACCTGTGATTACTTGTGATAAATTTTCAAGTGCATAAGCATGCATGTGTGGTGCTGAAATTGTTGCTGAGTAGCCAATTGACTCAGGTTGATCGACATAAGGATGTAAAACGCGACAGTAAAGTTTTCGATCAGTTTCTTTCATAACATCAGCTACAATTTGATGTTTAATGACTCCAGAATCTTGAAAAATTAGAAATTTTTTTTATAACTGTCGAAACGCAAAATTGTGAAATTTTAGTAATTTCACCTTGGAGTTGCTGGACAAGTCCTGCATTTGTTTCAGATCGCAATCGCCAAGCCATGGAATGCTTTTTGTTTAAGAAAAATTTTAGAAATTTATTAATTTTCGAAGAATTTTTAAAATCAATTGTGGAGAAGAAAATTATTTGTGTTTATTTATATACAGTCAGGGTCGTTTAAGTTCAAGGGTTGCAATGATTGCAAAAAATATTTCTCATCAGCTGATAAAAATTTGAAACTCAACTGACAAATTTTGAATTATTTAACGTAAAAATAAGAATTTGTGATTTTTCATTGAAACTCGATTTTTCAACTTGTACTTAAGGTAAAGATTGCGATTTTATTGGTAAAGAAGCTCTTTTAATTTGAAAAATCCTTGGTAGCAGTCATTTAACTTCTCTGTAAAAATTGCAATATACAGTCAACTCGACCACTGTCTTGAGCCAAGTTTAGGTCACAACAGGTCAGTTTACGTTCATCCTGTGAGTTAGCAATAATTTCACCTGGGAAAAATTATATTCCATCAATATGGGAGATTTTTAAATAAATAATAAATTATTTAACTAATAAATGAAGAACTTGAAGTTGATTTTTAAGTATAAAATAGAAAATATTACGACCAGAAATTATTGTCTGTTGAATTGATATGAAACCTTTCAAGAAAAACAAATGTATCCAAAAATTATAGAATTTCAATGTATACTCGGTGTACCTTTTATTCCAGGTACTTCTCATAAAAATATATTTTTCAAGACTAAAGCTTTTTTTTATAGTTTATAGAAAGTTCTTGCTGTTATTATTAATTTTTATTAAATTAAACATTTTCATAAATAAACAACCAAGAAAAAAGTGACTAGAGTCGATTTTATTTCGTTTTGATTCGTTGCATGATTGTTTGGTTTAATAAATAATTTTTTTGAACACTTGAAATTTTCACAACATCAAAAAATAAATTCTTTATAATAAGCTGGCACAGAAAATGATTTAAAAATAATGTTTTTGATTATTCATTGCATTTTTTTAATTCCTCTTGCTTTCCACGCTGTCAGTAGATTATATGAGAAAATTAAAGTAAACAGATGAACTTGGAAGGCAGCAATTGCAAATCCATACCAAAGTAGGCCATATGGGAGATCCTAAAAATTTAAAATAAAGAAAATTGACTGAACTGCTGGTCACACAGCTTTTTTTTAGAATTTTTACATACCTGCCATATCGTAATATCAGTATCTTCAATATCAGTGTCTTCATCTAAATTGATATAGTCAATAACATCGTCCATATAATAAATGAGACAATAAATCACAGGAATAAAGCCAAACATGACAATTCCCATCATATATTTCTTCAAATTAAGAATTCTATTCGATCGAATTGCCGACAATCCAACAAACGACAACAGCACTGAAATACACCAAACATATTCCCACCTAAAATTAAAAATATTTTAAAAATATTTTTTCACAACCAGCTTCACATAAAAACTCACCACAGTGGCTTTGGAACTCGTAATTCTTCAATTTCTAATATGAAAATATCGAGTTTATCGAGAATGTCAGCTGACAGCTTTGACAACATTGTTAAGAAAAGAGCACAATGACAAAATATGCAAAATTTTAATCGAGATTTGTTGACAGCGCTAAAAAGGCAGAAGAAAAAGTTTTTCATAGCTTTGAGATTAAAAATAGCAACAAATTTTACCTTCTCTGATATTGATCTGCAATTCGTTGTCGATGCTGAAAGTCAGTACCATTAGAGCCTGCTATAAATACTCCACCGTTTGACG
>JACWBX010001989.1:8035-22288 GCA_014622435.1 Polypedilum pembai | reverse complement strand
CAAAGAATGCAACAGTTTTTAACATCAGTTCTTTGTTTTATTGAATTTATTTTAAATGAAGCTTTCTGATTAGAAACGAATCAGTTAATGCTGTAATCTGTTAATCAACACTGATCTGGGCGACAAAAATGCGCTTAAGTACTCCGATCCGTGGTCGTGTACTTTCTATATCTTTTTGATAAACTGGTCAAAAGTTATGAATTTTCAATCATAAATACAAGCGAAAATTCCTATTCAAAACAGTTTTTGGGCCCGGAAAAATCGAAATCTTGAAAAATAAATATTCTACTATTTTTCCCATGGTATTTTATAATCATAACAACCAAAAAACTAATAAAACAAATTTATTGAAAAACAAAAAAAATTTCCGCACCTAGCACGTAACAACTCTGGTTCTATTCGACTTCTAATAGTCGATCCGAGATGACAGAATTTATAACCTATTCAAATTATAATAACTTGCTCTCTAAGCGACAAATGTCAAACGTAAATTTTCATATATCATACCTAAGGACATAAACTCCAGGTACAAAAGCAATTCTTAACTATAGCATATCATTGGAAAGATTTTAACGCGTAGAGTAAGATGACTTGAAATTTTTTTGAGTTCATTCTGAATAAAGGTTCGGGACTTGCACTAATACTTGATTAGTATTTTTATCCAACTTTATTTATTAAAAAATTATTCTAATTCATTCAGCTTTTATTTAATTCGCTCAAAATTTGTTAAATTTATGAATCTTTGAATTTCATATAAATTTATCGAATTTCGACTGAATAAAATTAAAAAACAATTTTGGTGACCTGATTGTTTTTAGTATACTCAGACTCATTTCGAGACGTCAACTAGAAGAATAATCCGTCAATAAAACTGAAAATATAAAGTAGAAGAAAAGAGTCTTAACTTGCGATTAGGGTTTTTCTTCCCGTTTGCTACAGGTTCATGTCGTTGTATGAGCACTAAATGTCGATCAATGGTGGCCCAGCATGATGGTTTTCTGTAGAGTGTTGTATGTGACTGTTCCAAATTGAAGCGTATTCCGTCACACAACGTGTCAGTCATCATTCAATGAAGACAGAAGATGAACCTGAAGTTCTCGTAATATACCTTTTATACTGTGATCCGATAACAGTAAGTTTTGAGCGTGAAAAAATATCTGAAAATTCAGAATCCTCAAGGTTTCTATCTCAGCATGATTTCAAACAAAAGCAAAATTTTAACAATTGCAGTACAAAATGTTCATTATAAGAGAATAAAAATCAGAGTAAAAAAAAAAGAAGCTCACATTTGTTGCAGCTTCAGACATCATCAATTTTTATGACTGCAACAATAACCGTTAAAAGAAATTCTATTCAATTAAATGGTATGAAAGAAAAAACTTTTTCTAGCATTTTTTCTTTTCCTCCTTGCACATGTAGACATACAAAAAAACACCATAAGTGAGTAAGAAAGCACATCAACAATCTTATAAATAGCAACAACAGCAGGGGAATGATAGTTTAAGGAAAATAAATAAATTTTGATAAATTTTAAATTAATTTTTTTTTTGTTACCTCAATTATTGTCCCCCTTGGGCATTAAACATAAAAGAAGAAAGAAGTTTGAAGTGATATGGTAGTTAAAATTAATGATAATTTTCATAGCTTTCTCTCTCTTGCTGCTTGGCTTCTGCTATTGTAAAAAAAAATGTTTGTGCGGCGTATATATGCATTCATTGTTGCAAGTAATCTTGCTTAATGGTACTGGCAGTTTATTTTAATTAGGGCAATTTATAATATCATTTCTACACTCACTGCCTGCCTGCCTCTCATCGCCCTTTCCTTTTTTTTCTTCTACTTGCATGTCTTTCCTAATAAGCAAGTGAAGAAATTCGTCGACAATTTAATTTCATCTTCTTTTTTTTGCTGCTGCTGCTGCTGTTCTTAGTAAGTTGTGAACTTTTTCAGCCAATAAACTGTGGGAGATCTTTAATGTCTTTTGATGATGATGAAATTTGGTTCTTTCATGGTTTTAAAGATGAATTTATTAAATGTTAAGCGAACAATTTTTTATATTTTAGTTTTCACTATTCATGGCAACTTATAGTTTATTTGGCTAGACGATATGAAATATTGTAGGAAATAATATTTTAGTATTTTTAATGATGAATTCATGAAAACAATTAATATTAGTGCTCAGCACTTACAATTTGATGTAATTTAGGTGCTCATTATTTATTATTTAAGTATTTAAGTGCTCAGCATTTCAAATTCGATGTTCTTTGGTGCTCAGCACTTTTAATTGTGTGTTTAGTTGTTTAACACTTATGTTTGGATTTCTTTTGGTGTTCAGCGTTATTAGTTGAGTGTTTTAATGCTCAGCTCTATTTATTGAGTGTTTAGAAACTTAGGTCTTACTATAGAGTATTTTTTTGCTTCAGAATAACGATTGAATGTTTGGTGCTCAGATTTCATGACTGAATGTTCAAATAGTTAACTTCTACAACTCAGTGTTTGTGTCTTCAGCATTTACAACTGAGAGTTAAAGTGAACAGAGTTTCTTACTTATTATTTTATACAGAGTTGTAAAAGTAGAATTTAACTTTTTAGCTTTTGGCTACTTTCTACAGTAGATTTTGGCTACTGGCTACGGACCAGTAGATTAACAACTCTGATTTTATAATAATGTTTTGGTAAAGTCGTAAAGTAAGTTGGTTGTACTATTGTTTATTTTATTCGCAAGAAAACACAGAACGAAAGTGTTGTAGATAATTGAATGTTTTAGTGCTCAGCACTTTGTGTGTTTTAGTGCTTAACTATTACTATAGAACATTTAAATTAGGACAGGACTATTATTTGTGTGTTTTTTTTAACACTATTTAACTAGGCTCATACTACAGAGAACTAATACTTAGAATTTGAAAATACAAAATTTAATGTTTAACCTTTATAAGTTGCTGTTATAATCTTCAGTTTTAACAATTGAACGTTTAAGTGCTCAGAGTTTTTACTAATTAATTTTAATTGTTTTAGCAAGATTGTAAAGCAAACCATTCGTGCTAGTTTTAGTTATATTTGAAAGAGAAAATTCTTTCCATATGTGTTGCAGATAATTAGGCAGCAGGATAAGTGCTGAGCACTTTTTAATGAGCATTTCAGTGCTCAGTATTGTTTTTGACTGTTTTTGTGTTCAATAGCTAGTGTTTTTACAATTTATGAATATCTTGGCAAAAAAGGAGTCATAAAGCATTCGCTATAATAAAAATGCTAATTTGATAATAATTAAAAAATTATCATGAAAGTAATTGATATGTATAAAATTTCATTAGAAATATTTTCATAAAATTTCATCACATTCTATTAAGAAAACTTTGTTTGATAAATAATCCATTTTTTGGTAACTTTTTATCATTTCCAATTTTCATATCTTATCAAATTCATACAAATTCTGATGTAACAATAAAATTTTCTTCATTTATTATCAAAAACATTTTTAGTATAAATATAAAGTTTATATCAAAGCCTTCTCAGTATTAATTTTAATTACAAAGTGATTAAAAAACTAAAAATGATTGTAAATATTTTACTTTATGTAATTTTGCCAATTGCAGTGGCAATTTACATTTATTTCAAAAGAAAGTTTAACTATTTCAAAGATCGTGGCATTCCTCATTTCGAACCATCATTTCCGCTTGGAAATATGCAAGGAATTGGCAAAAAATATCATTCAATTGACATCTTAAGGAACATTTTTGAAGAATTCAAAGGAAAAGATGTCATAGCTGGAATGTATAATTTAAATCAACCTTTCTACTTGGTCACTGATGTTGAACTTGTCAAAAATATTTTAGTTAAAGATTTCAATAGTTTTGTCAATCGTGGAATATTTGTGAATGAAGAAGATGAACCTTTATCTGGTCATTTGTTTGCAGTAAGAGATGAAAAATGGAGATTTTTAAGAAACAAACTTTCGCCAGCTTTTAGTTCAGGAAAAATGAAGGCAATGTATTACACAATTAGTGACAAAGGAAAAGACTATGTTTCACTCTTTGATACTTCAATGAAGAAAAGCAAGACACTGGACATCAAGGATCTAGCCAGTCGTTATACAATTGATGTTGTGAGTTCAGTTGCATTTGGAATGGAATCGAGAACATTAAAAGGCGAAAATAATGAATTACTTGTAATTTTCAAAGAATTATTTGGTGATGAAGCAAATCGAAATTTTTTAAAATTCTTCTTCATGTCAGCTTTTCCTGAATTTTCAAAGAAATTGAAATTAAAACTTTTTTCTCAGAAAATTTCTGAATATTTTATTAATGTTATTAGCAAAAATATTGAAAATCGTGAAAAGTCAAATGATAATCGACAAGATTTCTTAAATATGTTGATTCAACTAAAGAACAAAGGATCAATTGATGGAGAATTTTCAACTGAAACAAGAAAAATTACACTAAATGAGGCACTGGCTCAAGCTTTTGTTTTTATGTTTGCTGGGGTCTGAATTTATTATTTTTGTTAAATTTATTAACTTATAAGCTATAATTTACAGGCTGATTCATCAAGTGTCGCAATTTCTTTTGGTTTAACTGAACTTGCTTATAATTCTGAAGCACAAGAAAAATTAAGAGCTGAAATTTTGGAAAAGACTAAAGGAAAGGAAAATGAAGATATAAGTTATGAAACATTGCAAGAAATGACTTATTTGAATCAAGTTGTTAATGGTAAAAATTTCATTTCTTTCAATTTAGACTTCAGAATTTGCTTGCTTACTTGACTTGAATTTGCAACTTGCATTCAAGTTGACTTACTAAAAATTTTCTTAAATTTATTCAGATTTTCTCTTTTTTAGAATTTTACCCAGTGAGAAACTTAGTCAAGAATTTTCTATTTTTTTTTTCTAATATTCAGACTCCGGCAGCCTGAATAAGAATTTTTAAAAAAAATTTCTGATATTTTAAAGACCGGCGTCTGTCTTTTATCTAGCCTGGCTGAAAATATTATTTCTCATTGGTTACCAAGTATTGAATGAATTTAAGAAAAGTTTTAGTGTGTCAACTTGAATGCAAGTTGCATATTCAAGTCAAGTATACAAGCAAGTTTTGAATTCTACTCAAAAATGAATATTTTACAGAAACACTTCGAATGTATTCAATGGGTGATATAATATTGCGTCAAGCTAATAAAGATTATAAAGTTCCAAATTCAACTCATATCATACCAAAAGATGCAAATATTATCATTGCCATGGCTGGTTTTCATTTTGATGATCGATATTGGAAAAATCCTAAAAAATTCGATCCTGAAAGATTCAATCCTGAAGAAGTTGCAAAGAGACCAAATCATTGTTATCTACCATTTGGTGATGGAATGAGAAATTGCATTGGAATGAGGTAATTTTTTTTTTTCATTTTTAATCATTTTGCAAGTAATTATAAGAAATTTATTAAATTTTTCAATGTTGAACTAATAATTTGAGACTTTTAGTGCTCAGTACTAATTGTTTGAGTAGTCAACATTAAATTCTTAAATGTTTCGTTGCACAACACTAAATGTTTAAGGTTTTAGTGTTCAGCACTAAATGATCAAGTGCTCAGCATTATGAGAATAAGAGTTTAATGTTCAGCATTTAGTGTTTGATGCTCAGCACTTAGTGTTTGAGTTTTTTAGTGTCCAACATAAAGTGCTTGAGCTTTTCAATGTTGATTATTCAATGTTTATGATTTTGAATGGTAAAAAATTTTTCAATAACAAAGTCTTAAGTAGAATTCAACTAAATAAATATAAAAAGAAGAAATATGTGCATAAAACTTTTCAGAGTTGTAAAAGTAGAATTTACTTTGTAGTTTTTGACTACTGGCTACGGACCAGTAGTTTAACAACTCTGCACTTTTTTCTTCTTATACACAAGTGACCAATCCTTTGTTCTAAATTAGAAATTTATGAATTTTTTCCAGATATGGACTTTTATTGGTTAAATTTGCAATTGCGACAACTTTAAGATATTTCAAAGTAAAACCAAATCCAAAAATGATTCATCCAATCAAGCTTAATCCGAAGAATCCATTGTTAGAACCTCTTGGTGGTTTTCATTTAGATTTTGAAAGAATTTAAAATTTCTTATCATTTTAATAAAAATTAGTAAAATAAAGCTGTAAAATTAGTTTTTTGGAATTCAATAAAAAATTTTATTTTATTAACACAATTACTTGTCTATTGTTTTTCTAATTATTTCAGTTCAAATAGGACAGATCAAGGACTGAGAACTCTTTTGATATTGCGATTTTCTCTTTTACTACAAATCCTAAAAATAATCTCAATAGCTTAAAAGAATGCGACAAGTTCAAGGAATAAAAACCTAAAAGAACTGCAAGGCTTCGTGCAGTTGTTTTTAAGCTGTAACTTTTTTAGTAAAGTCTCTTCCAAAAAAAACTTTTGTTTTTCAAAAAGCAAAGGTATCGTGATGCGAAATATCAAAAAATATCAAAGAAGTTCTCAGGCATTCATGATTCGATTTGATTGACAACAAATCTTCTTTTTATGCAGGATTCAACAGCATATGCTAAAACTACTATTGATGAAATATTTAAACAAATCAAAAACTATAATGTTGAAGTTTTTATCATGTTTAAGTTCTATTTGTTTCATCATAAGCTTCTAAATGTCGAATTCAGAAATTTTAAATTAAAAATTGTCTTACTTCATAAAATTTTAAATTAAAAATTGTCTTACTTGATAATATTTTGATTGATAAAATTAACTTAAAAAATAATCTAATTCAGTATTGACAACTCTGTGTGCTGCAGCACACTCGTCTGTCTCGCGGAGAAGATCTAAGTGTGTCGCAAGAAAAAAAAATTTGGTCGAAGTGTGTCGAAGTTTGGACACCACTGATCTAAATTTTTATATTTTGTAATCAGCAAAATCACTGATCTGGGTGATAAAAATGCACTAAAGTACTTTAAACGTGGCTGAGTATTATCATCAATTTTTTAATAAGTGTTTAGAATAAATCGTAAAGCTGACTGGGCTCGTCTTTATTATATTTGGTAGAAAAAGAAAATTCATAAAAAATTGTGAAATTTGATTAGAAATATTTTCATAAAATTTCATCACATTCTTTTAAGAAAGCTTTTTCCATTTTTGGCAAACTTTTTATCATTTTCAATTTTCATATCTTATCAAATTCACATGTTAGAAATATTTTTAAATAAAAAGATTTTTATTTCTCTTTTTCGTTAATAACAAAATTTTCTTCAGAGTTGATAAAGCAAGTACTTAGTTCTAGTAGGCAATTTAGCAGATTTTTCTAAACTTATGTGACAGAGTTTTAAAAGTAGAATTTACTTTGTAGCTTTTGGCTACTTTCTACAGTAGGTTTTGGCTGCTGGCTACAGACCAGTAGATTAACAACTCTGCTTATGTTTTTCAGAATGCAACTGCTTCCTAGCTGTCTACCAAAAAAAAAGCCGACGATTCAGAAAGCTAGTAGCTGCCGGAAGCCTGCCTTCTTGCCTTCCAAGAAGACTTCAAGTCAAGGGATAAGATCTTTTGATACTTCAAAGAAAAATCGATCATAGTTATCATTGAAAAATCTAAAAAAATCAAAAATTTGTATGGGAAACATCAAAAAATCAAATTTGATTTTTTAATCACATAATTAATTATTTTGATACTTATTTGATGAAGTTCGCACCCTTTGCTTCAAGTAATTATCAGTATTTTCTTGATTGAAGCTTATGAAATAAATCATGGATTAATTAGTAGTTATTCTACGATAGGACTAGTGCTTGATTTGAATCATGCTAAATTTTAACAACCGTTCACATTAAACATTATTGTGTGAGCATTTTACTTGCTACAATAGTTTAACTAGGAACTTTAAATTTTAAATTCTTATTTTAAAATTCAACTTGACTTGAACTTTAATTTCATTATTGATTGTAATGAGCAACCGTACACACATAATAATGGAAATTCATTCATTCATTCAAGATTTGTTATTTGAAAGCAGTGTTGTTACACAGGCGGCCTGTGATAATATTTACAAAAAATTCCGCTATGGAAATGGTAGATGTCGCTTAGATCGTTTTGAAGCGACATCTACAATTTCCATAGCGGAATTTTATGTAAATATTATTTTATGTAACAACACTGTTTGAAAGGCGACGGCTTAGAAAATTTTCTAACTGAAAATTTATCAATTTTGATTTTCACAACATTAAAAGAATTTCATAATATTAATTAAATAGAGAAAAAAAATTTTCATATTATCAATTTTTGTCTGCCTTTTTTGGAAACAAATCAATATTTTTTTTATCATTTTTAATCTTATCAGTTATTTTATAAATTCTGATATAAAATTGTAATTAACTGTAGACTTGATGTGAAAAAATTCTCTATTGTTATCTTCAACTATAAATATCAAGTGTGTAGCTTGCGAATTCAATCAGTTTAAATTTAGACTTTGAAGTGAAAAAATAAAAAAATGATTGTGGTCATTTTGTTAAACACTTTGCTGGCAATTGCAGTTTTAGTTTACTTTTATTTTAAAATAAAATTCAACTATTTCAAAGATCGTGGCATTCCTTATGTAAAACCATCATTTCCGCTTGGAAATTTCTCTGGAGTTGGCACAAAATTCCATTCATTTGACGTTTTTCGTGATCTTTACGACAAATGCAAGGGAAAAGATGTCATCGCTGGTGTTTATAGTTTTACTCAACCTGTTTATTTGATCATGGATGTTGAACTTGTCAAAAATGTTTTAATTCGTGACTTCAATGTTTTTATTAATCGTGGTGGATTTGTGAATGAGAAAGATGAGCCTTTGACTGGTCATTTATTTTCATTAAAAGATGAAAAATGGAGATTTTTAAGAAACAAACTTTCACCTGCATTTACTTCAGGAAAAATGAAGGCAATGTATTACACAATTAGTGACAAAGGAAAAGATTATGTTGACTTAGTTAACAACGTTTTAAAAGAAAGTAAAGAAATAAATATCAAGGAAATTACAAATCGTTATACAGTCGATGTTGTGAGCTCAGTTGCATTTGGAATGGAATCAAATACAATGAAAGGCGAACATTCAGAGTTATTGAATATTTTCAAAGAACTTTTTGGACAAGATGGTACAAGTTTTTTGAAATTTTTCTTCATGCAAGTCTTTCCTGAATTATCAAAAACTTTGAAACTTCGAGTTTTCTCTAAAGATATTTCTGACTTTTTCATTAATGTTATTAGCAGAAATATTGAAAATCGTGAAAAGTCAAATGATAATCGACAAGATTTCTTAAATATGTTGATTCAACTAAAGAACAAAGGATCAATTGATGGAGAATTTTCAACTGAAACAAGAAAAATTACACTAAATGAGGCACTGGCTCAAGCTTTTGTTTTCTATTTTGCAAGTAAATTTCACATAAAATCAGGGAGAAAAAATATTATATAACTGAGTTAAAGTTTGTCTTTATAAAGTTAAATTTATAAGCTCTAAAAAGAAATTTTCTAAAGTGCTATAAAAATCTTAAAATTCCTATAAAACTATTATAATTGCTATAAAAAATTTAAAAACTGCTATAAAACTTTTTATATTTGCTATAAAACTTTTTATAACACTTGAAAATTTCTTTTTAGAGTTTATAAATTTAGACAAATTCTATGCCAGTTATGAAATATTTTTTTTTCTACTTGATAAATTTATCATATCTTCATTTTCATTCAACTGATAACAAAATAATTGCAGGTGCAGATGCTTCGAGCACAACAATTTCATTTGCATTGGCTGAGTTAGCACACAATATTGAAGTACAAGAAAAATTGAGAGCTGAAATTTTAGAGAAAACTAAGGGAATAGAGAATGAGAATATTAGTTATGAAACATTGCAAGAGATGACTTATATGAATTTAGTTGTTAATGGTAAAGTTGAAATTTTTTTACTTGAGTAACCAAAAATGCGTTAGAACTTTTCGTTTACTTACTGTGACATGCTAAAAGCATTTAAATGGAAGAAATAACATATTTTTGGTCTTTTTGAATAAAAATAAACAATTTTCAAATATTTTTAGAAACACTTCGAATGTACACAATGGGATCAATTTTGTTACGTCAAGCAAGTGAAGATTATAAAGTTCCAAATTCAAAGCATGTTATACCAAAAGGTTCAGATGTTTTTATTCCTATGATTGGACTTCATTTTGATGAACAATATTGGAAAAATCCTTATAAATTTGATCCTGAAAGATTCACACCTGAAGAAGTTGCAAAGCGACCAAATCATTGTTATTTACCATTTGGTGATGGAAATAGAAATTGCATTGGAATGAGGTAATTTTTTTTTTTTCATTTTTAATCATTGTGGAAGTAATTATAAGAAATTTATTAAATGTTTCAATGCTCAATGCCCAGTGTTTGAATGTTTGATGCTCAGCACTAAGAGATTAAAAGTTTAGTGCTCAGCATTTAGTGTTTGAGTGTTTTAATCAAGGTGTAAAAACGATACGATTCGAGCGATTTAAAGCAATTTTCAGCGACTTTCGGCAATTTTTTTGCCAAATCGTTTTCGTTTCCACCCCTTGATTTTAATATTCAGTACTAAGCGTTTGAGAACTTTAGTGTTGAGCACTAAATGGTTAAGATTTTTAATGCTGATTATTTAATTAATGTTTGTGATTTTTAAACATTGAATTGAAAAAAGGGAAAAAATGATTAAAAGAAATCAATTGATAGTCAAGTTGATACTTTCTTTTTTATCATGACAGTTTTTTGATAAATGACTCAAACATAGACACATGTTGCTCTGTTTTTTATGTTTTTCTTAATTTACTTTCTTGTTTGACTCTCTGTTTTACTCTTTATTTAATAACTGTCTTTTTAAAAAGTTTTTTAAATTGTATCTGTACTTTTAAACTAATTAATCCAGAATAAATTCACAAAGTTTTAGTGTTCAAAAATCAGATCAATAAAGATCTAAAAAGAGCAATTTGTTGTTCTTGTTTGCTCTTTTTGTACTTTCATACTAATTTATTTAGAATAAATTCTTAAAATCCTGGTGTGCAAACACAAAAAAGAAGCAAATAGGAGCAACAAAGAGCGATTTTTTGATCTATCTTGCTCTTTTATTGTGTGTCCACGCCTGGTAAATGACTATCAATTTGATAGTATAAAACAGAGCCTGAAGTCGGCTAAAAAATTATATGCTAAGTTGACTAAATTTAGTCGATTTCGGGTTCTCGTATAAAGCTATCAAAATTTATCATGATTATCAACTTAACAATTTTTTCCTTCTCCTTATATTGAACAAGTTACTCATAAGAAATTTATTTTTAGATATGCACTTTTGACTGTGAAATTTGCTCTTGCAACAATATTGAGAAACTTCAAAGTGACACCAAATCCAAAAATGAAATATCCAATCAGATATAATCCAAAGAATCCACTTATGGAACCAGATGGTGGATTTTGGTTAAATATAGAAAGAATATAAAATTTTAGTAAATTTTTTGTGAGATTATTTAGGTTTGGTTGTGGGATTTAATTTAAAATAAAAAAATAAAACTCATCTGTTTTAAAAACAAGAAAAATCAATCAAAATCAATCTTAAAAAGTTGACCAGAATTTCCTTTTTTGTAATTAAATTATCTAAAATTCATCACTGAAGGAACCCTTTAAATAATCCCATTATAAACCAGCACCAGTAGCAGAAGAAGCAATATTTAATTTCATCTTAAAGGAAATGATTGAATTGCCATTAATCCCTTTTACTATAAAATGAAAAATTGTCTGCATTTCACTCGTACCTCTAACCTGTATTTAAAGTGTCTCTCTTTCTTCCCTCTTGGAAAAGAAAAATGTTTTTTTTTCTATGCCGTTGTGTCCAGCTTCATAATTTGATTGATGAAAGGGATAAAAGGGAAGACATGAAGAGGATAGCAGGCAAAATATTTCACCTGGATCCCGCTTTTTTATGGTTTGTTAGGTAAATTTCATTATGAAGAAAGATAAAAAGTTGCTGTGGGCTACAAAGAATAAAGTTTTCATCAATTTTTTTTGCTTTGAAGAGTTGTGAAAGTTTTTGGGTTAAATTAAAGTTTTTTTTTTGTTAGAAATCTTGAATTTTGGTTATCACATTAATTTTATATGCCACGAAATAAGTTTAGTTTAAGAATTCTTTAGTTAAGCAGTAACATGATGATGATATTAATTAATTAGTTATTTATGTTATAATTATTTAAGTGCTCAGCATTAAAAGTTAAAATGCTCAGCATAAAATGTTTATGGTTTTCAATGCTCAGCATTAAATATTGTTCTAACACAAATTGTTTGAGTATTTGAATGCTCATTGCTAAAATTTTAACAATTTTAAGGCTTAGCACGAAAAATTTGAGTGCTTGTATGCTCAACACTAAATGTTCGAGTGCTCAGCTCTAAGTGTTGTGTTCAGCATTAAATATTTCAATATCCAACCAATGTTTGAATGTTTAAAGCAGCAAACATAATGATGTTAGTAAAGAAGAAAAAGAAAGAATATTTTGCCGTTTGGCTGGCATTATTATTGCTATGTGATGAAACAAGATGCTGTAATTGAAGCGTAAAACCATAAAAAAGTTTTTTCTTTCCTTCTCCCGCGCACTCTTATTTTCCCTTTCATACTGCGCACACCATACACAATATATCTTATCATGTTATGATACATAAATTTGGTGAATTTTTTTTTCCTCCTCCTTTGCATGGCTGTCAATGAAAAAAATACTCTTGCTTTGCTGCTGCTAATATACGACAACGCATTAAAAGTTCAATTGATTGTACCGCGAAATAATAATAAAAAAAATTCTCTTTCGTTTGGAAATTTTTACCCGACGACAGCCTTAAACAAGCGAAATGTGTATTAATATGCCTCGCAAAAAAAAAGAAGAAAGAAAGAAAGAAGGAAGGGAAAAGAATGAAAGAAGATTCCAATTTTTTATGTTTATTGCTTTTCGTTGTCTTCGCATGTTTTTTTTTTATTATTTTTTATAGAGTAGACCTTTATGACAGTTCCATGAAAAGAGTGCTCACATTAAAACTCTTTTATTCTTTATACATCGTTGCTTCTCTAATGTATAAGACGACAGCGAGAGTAAAAGTTTCGCATGAATAGAGCGTAACAATAAAGAAGCAAAAAGATTTTTTTTTTTTTTCAGAAATTTAATTTAATTTTATTTATAAGAAAAATCAACTTCTTTTTTATGTAACGAAATTGTCTACAAGTATTCAATAAAATTCTAGTTGCTATCAGTTGACACTATTTTATTTTTAATATTTTGTGCTCAGCACTAATTTTTTGAGTGTTTCAATATTCAATAGAACATTTGAGTATTTCAGTGCTCAAAATAATTGTTGAGTAAATTTTAAATCAATATATAAAGTTGAGTCCATTATCTGAAGCTACTAGTTGCTATTAAATGATACTAGTTACTATTTGATATGCAAATTAAAGTTTATTTTGAATGTTTTGATGCTCAACACATATATTTAGGCGAGGGGATAGACACTGGGGCAAAAAGGGCAAAAGGTCAAAAATAAATTTTTTTGTCCCAGTGTCCATCCCCTCGTATTTAGGTGTTTTATTGCTTATCATTAAATATTTAAATGATCAAAAATAAGTGTTTGAGTGTTTTAACGGTCAGAACTAAGAGTTTAAGTGCTTTAAAACTTGACAAATACATTTGAGTGTTTTAGTGCTCAGACTAGTGTTTGAGTGTATATTTGTATGTTT
Source organism: Polypedilum pembai (assembly GCA_014622435.1). Classification (NCBI taxonomy): domain Eukaryota; kingdom Metazoa; phylum Arthropoda; class Insecta; order Diptera; family Chironomidae; genus Polypedilum; species Polypedilum pembai. The sequence goes on along the minus strand of JACWBX010001989.1, from coordinate 8,549 downwards.
CAACGCTTAGCATAAAATGTTTAGATATTTAGAGCTGACTACTAAAACAATCATACTCTTTGTGCTCCGTACTAAGAATTTGATTGCTCAACAAATATATATGAGTTTTTGAGTAATCAGCACAAAATGCTTGAGTGTTTTAGTGCACAGCATTAAATGTTTAAGTGTTCAATACAATTTTTGTGAGCATTTCGATTTGTGTAATTTTAGGGTTTTTCAAAACTGTTTTTACTGTTATTTGAACACTCGGCCACAGTTTTTATAGAACTTGTATAAAAGCAATATTAATGCGTCATTTTAAAGTTAGAACTCTGTTTTTGACGAAATGATTACAGTTGATTGGATAAAGCTTAAAGTTTTTCCAAATTTCAAAAAGTGCTTGAAAAACAGTGCTCAAAAAACAGCTGTTACAGCTGTTTTTCAAACACTTTTTGAAATTTGGAAAAATTTTAAGCTTTATCAAATCAACTGTAATCAGTTCATCAAATATAGAGTTCTAGCTTTACAATGACGT
>JACWBX010001988.1:0-28309 GCA_014622435.1 Polypedilum pembai | reverse complement strand
ACCATAATTTAAAGTTTTAATCAAAAAGATTTATGAAAAATCAAAGGAACAAAAATTAGAGAAATGTCAAAAGTACTACAATCATAGACATTAGGGATTGTCATCATTTTACTAGTAATGAAATTATGCAATTGTATGAGAATTTGCATAAAAACACCAACTCACAAGAGGAAAGAGCGTTTAATATTTGACAAATAATAGCGCATCAGTTCATGCATCCATCAACAACAAATTTGAATTTGCACATCATCTTTTATTTGTTTTCTTTCTTTTGTTGTGAAACTAAATGTGGATGGAATTTCAAAATGAATTAAGAGAATTGAGACAAAAGATGAATTCATCACTCTATTATCTTTTTAAAAGTTTTATTATTTCTAGCTTCAAACGCATAATGATTAACTCTCTTGAGTGAGATTGAGATTAACTAAGTGAAGGCTACTGCTGATCAAATGACAATAGTGGATTTGTGTGATTGAAAACTTTACTATTTGAGAGAATTTCGCATAGCAATTAATCATCATACACACAAACAAATGTGCATGCAGCCAACAATGGTAATCATTCAACTCGATTGACTAACTAGCAAACATAACTAATGACTAAATTTGTTCAGTACGTTGTTACTACTATTATTATTATGGTAGCTCTGTGCTGAGTGGGACTGACATCGTCATGTTATTCTTCAATGTTGCCTGTAGGCTTCAAGTCATGTCCTTGCTCATCCCGAGTGTGAATTTATTTTCACGCTTCAATAATTTTTTCCCACGCAACAAGCAAAACCAACGAAGAAGAATTTTAATCGATTTTCAATAAATTAATATTTTTTTGTGTGTGACCCTTCACTCAAGAGGAAACTGAGACGAGAGCAGAAGTTGCATAACGCGTCAATGAAAGCCGAAAATAATGACCGAATAATTTAAAATTTATCGCCCGTTTAGATGATAATTGTCAGGTAAGAAGCACTGTCATTATTCCGAATTGGGCATGCAAATCGATTACTGTTCAACCAACAAATTGTTGTATACATATTTGATCCCTCTACGCAGTCAATTCCAATTTACTATTGCGTCGATTTTTCTCTAAAACTAAAACAACAGGAATAGTAGTAATACAATAGAGAATTCGATGTTTAATTAGGGTTCTAGAAATAAAAAGAGAGGGACTGTTGCGCGCTGCACATATTAAAGGTTATAACTCTAGCTAACATTTAAAATTTGTATACAAAAAAAACAACATACATTCTGATGATCAGTAAAGCATGAAAAAGATCATTTAACAAACAATCGAAGCATCGAGTCGTGAATTTAAAAAAAAAACTCGATCAAGGCACTTCCGTTGCTAGATTTATTGCTATATATATTAAAATATTTAAATTGTCTATTGAGACTATATATTATACGTGATAACATTTAAAAGCACTTACTAGTTACCGAGTACTATCTGTCTCTCTCTCAATAAGAATTTCTCTACTAATTAATTAAATTCAGCCTGGCAATGTCGTCTCAACAACTTTTACTTTTATTGAGAGCTATTTAATATCAAGCAAACAGCACTTGTGATATGTATTAATACTTGTTCAAGTTATCCATCCATTGACTACTGCTCAAAGATTTTTTTAGCATTTTTCTTTATATGATAATCATTTTCTCATTTTCTTCCGTAACGTTTTAACTGCATTTTTATTTATTTATAAACTATGTATTTCAAAGCTTTTTTTTTCAAGCAAATTAAATGCTGAAATGTGACGATGAAGTAACATTGAGATTTATCATAATGAAGAAATGGTAATTTCTTTTTTTTTTACTTCACTATTAGCATTTGTTGATCACAAGAAGAGAAGCTGCATGTTCATGCACACTAGAAAGAAGGAAAAATGGCAAAAAACACCTACTAATGTATGTCTGTAAATTACATTGAATCTTTCTCTCCTATGACTGCACAAAATGTTTCAATCTATCTCACACAAGGCAAGCGCTCAAGAAATTAATCTCGTAAAAATGTCTGATGAAATTTCATAGATGATTTGTAAAGCTTACAAAACGAGGATCGGAGACAAAGAGCGAGAGTGCGCGACATAGCTGCCATGCTATTGTAATATATCATAATGCGAAATTGAGATTGCTAATAGATTAAAGTTATTCATACATTTGACTTTTTATTGCAATTTTGTATTATTTTTGCGCGCAGATTACTGTAAATCGCTTATTAGGCGATTTCGTCTCCCAAGCGTCATGGTAATATAAGTTTAATCTCCTCTTATTAATCATCGTATGCATCATCATCACAGCACTTTTAGTGTTTATTAGAGAGGAAGTTGTGATGATTGTAGGTGGTGGAAATTGCTTCTCTCTCTGTGCCATTGTCACATAATAATCGCAATGATTGTCTTTTGCTTTTATGGTAGGCTAATGCAGCTGTTGGTTGGCTAATATAGAAGCCAAGATGCTCTATTGTATGAGATATTAATAGAGATTAGAAAACAGTTTCTTAATTGAAGATGAAGATTGCGTATGAGTGCAAAATGACGATGCTGATGAGAAGGAGTGATGATTTATTTTATGCAATTAATTACGAGGTGGTGCACTCTCCGTCATTTTTATGAAACGTGTCAATTAATTTAAGAATTTAGTTAAACAAAACAATGCTAAGACAGGCCCTTTTAGGCGACACACGAAATATTCGAAATCGTTTAATTTAGTTGAAGGTCAAATTAATTAAAATAAAGACGAGAATATTACAATATAAAATATATATTTAAATAGATATTTTTTCGAAAGCTCATGAATTGTTAGAGGAAAAAATGTAACAATGAGGTTTTGAATGAGATTCATGTTAAGTGATATAGCTCGATTTACAAGCAACTTCACATTGAAATTCAATAGGAAATCACTTAAGAGAGTATCTTGAAGCCCTTGACTTTTTGGCAATATACTTTTAATCGATGAAATATGCATTATATTATAATAGAGAGTATTCTCTACTATTTTTTTATTAAAATGACATGTATTAGTTACACTTTTACCTCAAGAGCATTTCATGCAATATGAACACTTAAAGTTCAAATTGATGACTATTCGGCATGAAATTTGAACAGCAAAAGCCGATGCGAATTGAGAATCACGATTTGCTGAGCTCAGACTGTGGCTCAGTGCATGTGTTGAGCCTAAATGGCATCATTATTATGATTTCACTGAGCATTTCATCACTTTTAGATCGCTTTCATATGATTATTCAATCATTCCCGTGCGCCATATCGATGCATATTGAATGATTAAGTTAGTTAGTAATTTATTGCGCTCGGAAGGATAATTATAAAGTTGATAGCTTTTACTCACATGCATATATTTGCCATAAGCGTCTCTCTAGCTTACACTAATGAAGTCCAATGAAATTGTTAATGAAGTAGGTGAGAAATTTAAGAGAAGAAAATTTAAATAGGGTAAAGCACTGAAATTGAACACTTTTTGTTTACAATCACAAATATTGTAATAAAAACTTTCAGAAGCAGATTTAAACACCAAATAATTCACTGAAATTATTTGATCATTTTGAATTAATTAATTAAATAGTTTACAGCAACAGTAAACTGCTCTTAACTGCAGTTTAAATGAATTTTTTGAAACCTTTTTTTTACTTTTTTCCAATTTTGTAAATTTTCTAATTTTCACTTAATTATTAATTGTTACATCTATATTCGATACTTCACAATAAATATAATGTTTGTTTTAACATTTGAACACTTCCTATAAATTATTTATTTCAGTAGAAAGTCAGAAAAAGGAAAACAAAAACTGAATATAATTTTGTAGAGTACAAAAATCACTAAGAGAAAAACAGTTTGACGCAAGATTTTTCTTCGATGCAAAAATTTTTATGGTAAATTCTAAGCTTCTTTTGTAGTAGAAAAGCTTCACTGCTGTTCATTTATGATAGTTGTACTGAAATGAGTCGTTATTCTTATCAAATAAATGATAAATTTGAAATTGTAGAAATTTTTTGCAACAGTCGCTTTTTTGCTTCTTTTCGTCATTTTTTCGCTTCTTTTCGTTTTTTGTACTTTCGTTAAAAATGTTTACCCTTGATTCACTTGTTTTAATTCTTAATCAAAATGTAAATCGTTTAAAATTTCTGTATTTAGATTATAGAAGAGTTTAATAACTTTCATTTAATATCATAAGCTTTGAATTATTTTAAAGAACAAAAGAGAAATTAAAATTTTTGTTTTCGAACAAACGAAAAATGTATGAAATTTTATTCTTTTACCCTAAATGAAAATTATGAATGTAGGTGAGAAACTTAAATGGTAATAACACATGTATCCATAATCACATTCGATATGTATACTCTATTTATTTACTTAATATATTTCAAAAGAAATGTATGGAATATTTTAATCTCAAGTTTGCATTGAATCAGTTCTTTAAATAACAAGTTTATTCTATAATATTAAAAATTTTTAAGCTCATATCAATGAAACAAATTTAGAAATTCAAAAAAAAAATATAATTTAATTTAAAAAAGGAATAATAACAAATTTAAATCACACTTTCCTTTTATATGCATGAATCACAAATATCTACGAGAGAGGCATTCACATTCATGGACATTCAAGTTACGATTACAAAGAGACAGAAAATGGACATTATAATGCAATTTTAAAAGTTTGCAAAAGTCCATTAGTTAACAAAACAACTGGGTGAAACTGTTAAATCAAATCGATTTAATTGCAAAATCCATTAATTTGGAATCCTCGATACAAAAATTTTCAATTAACTCAACTGTCATAACACCCGAAAGGCCTCGTATGCAAGTTGCAATAATTTGTCTTCGTGGCACAGTAATAGAATGAGAAAAAAATATGAATCATCCGACAAATTATTTATTGGAAAACATAAAAATGTCGTCGAAATTTATGTGCATAAAAGAGCAGTTGTAGTACAAATATTATCTGTCATTGTCTTACACTATGCTAAATTGCATAATAACAATATAATGCACTGTGATATTATTGGTGTTAATTTTTGCGCGCATGCACAATATGCCAGTGCCATTTACAAATGTTTAACATAATTTTCCAACATGAGAGTGAGTGAGAGTGACTATTAAATTTGCTATTAGAGTTGTTATTTATGGCAATTATACATGTAAATTGAAATTTATGGGAATTTTAAAATGGAGGATTCTTCTACTTTGAGTCTATGAGAAAAATCAATAAAAAATGCAATTTTTCTCTTTTTTTCTGACAGCTGTTCTATTAAAGAATTTTCCTCACCCTATAATATTTGCATATCGCCACTCGCCAAACGAACATTTTAAGCTATCGAATTTCTATCTGCTATATAAAGAACAAAAAAAAATTAAGGCGAGAAAGAATGTTAGAATTTTACATCACACCATGAGCTAGCTATAAAGGTAGTAAACGAGGTCAAAGTTTGAAGTATGAGTAATTTATGTCCACTAAAAAAATGCAATAACTCTTTTTATTATACATAGCAACCTCATTTGGTTATTTACGCACATATTGCACGACGGTTTATGAATGAATGAGACTGAAGCATGCCAGTTTCTCTTCGTGAATGCACAAATTGAAGCTCTCATAGCGTCCTCTTCACTTAAATATTGATGTGTGATGAAAATAAAACCTGTTTAAAATATGTATACACTTACTCCAACCGAGAGATAAAAATTTTATTTTACGATTTTTATAATACCTTAAATTATCAACAAAGAGAGTTGGTGGTGTCAAAAGACATTATCCGCAACAGTTTTGTGTCTTATTGATTTTTTACCTGACCATTTTAAGTAATTAAATTTAACTTCCTTTATCTTTATTAGTTTTTAACATAAATAATTCTAATAAACAGATGTTGAATGAGAGATTACTTCTTTTTTATCAAATGATGGAAACTTCCATCAATTATTAATTTTCAAAGTGGAAAAAGACATTTGATAAAAATATTCACAAATGTATCACATTGCACAATGTCAAAAGGTCAAAGAGTGAAAAGAAATAAGCAACGGTGAAATCATGATAAGTCGAAAATATTTTAAATTTTATTGTAACGTGATAATCATCATTAAAAGAGATGATATTAAATCACCTTCATTGTGCGTATTGACACATTCATTCTCCATAATTAATTCGTTAAGTTTCCAATTAATTTTTAGAAAAAATATGGCCCATAAAATTTCATCAGAAGATCAAATAACAAAATGCGACTCTCTTTATGACATCGTGTTATATAGAAATCAAAACAGCCGTCGGAAAGCTCAAGTACAAACATTTCTTTAGCACGTCTTATCTTTAGCAGCACTCTTTATATGTCGCTGTTTAAAGACAATATCGGAAATGATTTATTTATTCACATTAAAAATGAAACATACAAATATGACGGGGTATAAAGAAGAATTCAAATAAACTCATGCAAGTTTCATTCGTCATCGCTCGCTTTAAATTTGTTCATTCTTGTTCTATTGCTTAATTGCTCATTAAACAAATTGCAATAAAATTTATGTGCTTTTCCGAGAGAGAGAAGGAGATAAATAGAAAAGTAAAACACATGTAAAATTCATTCGTATTATTCATACGAATTTATTTTTATATTTATTTTATCTTGAAAAGCAAATGCTGAGCGAGAAAAATATAAAGTTTCCACGGAAGTGACATGAAACTGACATGTTCAAAGCAACAAGCCGAGAGATAGAGAGAGAAAGACTGGAACTTTAAATGAATAGAAATTCCTGATATGTAACGTGCTCTTTATTGTATCTACTTTTATATTGTGCACATAAAGATATCAATGAAATGTATTTTAAAAGTTTTAATCGTTTAAATTTTAAAAGCAATTTTTATATATATTTGTTGGATAACAATTTTCATTATTACATAAGTAATTGATCGTTCTTATCAGTATGAACAAATTTTTGATAGCGAACATGAAAGACATACAAGTATAAATTTTTTGCGCGAATAAACTTTAAAGCTAAATAAATAAACTCTTTTTACTTCGTTTTAGCTTTAGGTTTCAATTTTTCTCTTTTTAAAATTTTTTTCTCTCTCATTTTTATTAAATCGTCTAAAATTCTTTTCATTCTCTCATTTTTTATGTGTTGAGAAGAGGAGAGTGACTTTAAGTAATTATTCACATTTTATTTTTTTGTTCAATAATGAAATTTTAAACAATTTTAAAATTCTTTTTAAAAATAAAAACAAAAGAATTAAAATCAAAACAACATCCAGCATGTATCGTTTATAAAATGGAATTTTAGCACAAGAATATTTTAATTTATTCCTTCCTTGGCTATTTCTAATATTTCGAAGTGTATATTCAATCCACCAAATAGCTTTCTCTCTTGATTTCATCGGCACATCGTTGATCAATTTCTTTAAATTTTTAATTTTATTTTTATATTTTGGTTGAACAGCTTTTATGATAGCATTATTTAAATTTTCTTCATTTAAAGAATGAAAATCCAAAATCATTCCAATTCCTTCGTTTCTGACTTTAAAAGAATTTTTAAATTGATCTACTGCAAATGGAATGCACACAATTGGGACTTCTCGATCAATTGCTTCTTCTACAGAATGTTGACCACAGTGAGTTATGAAAAGTTTAATATTCTCATGTGCTAACAAATCTGCTTGTGGAAACCATTTTGAGGTGTAAATGTTTGTTGATTTGTTGAAAATTTCACCATTATTATATTCAAATTTCCACAAAACATCATATTTTAATTTACTAAAAACATTGTAAAAGATGTTTAGTGTATCTTTGCTTAAGTCTTCAGTTTTAATATTTGAACCAAATGATACATAAATCACACCATTAAGAGATGTGTCAAGAATATCTTTGAGGTTTCCAGTTAGCTTTTTTGGTGGCTCAATATGAAAATTTCCAAGTAAAATTGTGTTTGATGTAATCGGTCTATTGCAACCAAATGCAGGGCTTGAATTAATAAAAAGAAATTCTATTCTGTTCTCTAGTTCTTGCAAACTCATTTTTGAATTTGGAAAATGATGCTTTACAATATTTTTTGTAAGAAGTTGGCCAATTTTAATTATAAAAGATGTTGCTATATAAAATGTTGTTGATTTTAGGCGTTCAGTTATTGTCATTTTCCCATCTTCGTAAGGAGCAAAAATATCTGAGTGTATATTTGGATTTACTGGATTTCCTATCAATTCATGCACTGATGTTGTTACATCCATTGTACCGACAACAATAACTGGACAATTAAAAACTTCAGAAAAATATATGAGTGGCGTTTGAAAGAGAAATTCAAGGATTAATAAATCAAAATGTTGATTTTCGGCATTTGCAATTAATTTCTTTACTTCAGGATGGTTAAGTTGATTTTCAATACGTTTTCTCATTGATGATGCAATGACATATAACATTTTTAATATACAAAATTTCTTTTCTTTTGATTCAACAAAATTTAAACTTTCATTCTCAGAACCACCCATGCAAATTTCTGTGACATTTGGAAAATTCTTGTTGATCGGATAGACTGTTAAAACTGTCAAGTGATGACCACGACTACTCAAATCTTGTATCATTTTTTGAAATATGATGTGATGGCTGTAACTTGGATAATGGAAGACACAGAGAATGTTTGCAGTTTCTGAAGGTGAAAATGTGAGAATCACAAACAAAACTACTGAAACTATTAAACGCTTCATATTACACAAACGACTAAACATTTCACTCGTTATGCAATCAGTATTTATAGCATAATATGACGATGTGTATTTATATTTTAAACATGTAAAAAAACTCTCAACACGTGCTAGAATCGTTTGACATGAAATCTGAATCTGGAAGAAATTGAATTATACTTTTAGTGAAAATACTCATAGATTACTTTTCTTAGAATATTTCATTTTATTAATAAAATTTTTATTAGTTTCTTCTTTCAAACTCATGAGTTTTTGTTCTTGTTTGACTTAATTATTAAAAAAAATAAGGAATCGAAAAATCAAGTGATAATAAATGATAAGCAAGGAAATTATTTATGCGCATATCCTCTATCTTTTATAAACAAATATTTTCATTTCTTTTTTGGATATGTTTTCTTATATTGTTAAAAATTGTTTTTAATTTGCACATCTCACTAATGGTCCAATGATTAGAATAATTATTTGCCTCTTTTACAGATGATTTTCTGATAAGAGGAGAAAAAAAGTCAGTGTAGGATAACAAAGAAAAATTCAGTCATCATTTCATTTGTAAACTTTCTCGGTGAAAGCATTCATTTTCGTTTTTATCATATTTTATTTCTTGTTAAGTAAAAATAAGCTCTATCACGTTGAGGAAGAAAAAAAATCTGTTTAAGAAATATTTTACTATATATTTTGATGAGGAATCCATTTTTACGTTTGTATTGAATTAAATTCATTAAAAAAATAAACGATGAATTTTTATTCTCTCTTGTGTGTGTTTGTATGCTGTATATGTTAGTTTTTAGTACTTTTTCATTAAGCAGCGACTAGACTTTTTAATTTATATCATCTTTATCGCTTTTTAAGCATAACAATCTGTTTCATAAAAAAAGGAAAAATTGATAAAAACTTAATTAATAAGCAAAGCATTGTTATACAAAAAAAATAACAAATTTTTACAAAATCCTATCTACAAAACAACGAGTTTTTCCGTAAGATTTATGCTTGTGCGAAATCAAAAGCAAAATTTTTAAATTTATCTTTAGATCTAAAAGATGGATTTTTGGAAGCGCAATAATGGAGACTTTAAGTATTGTGTATGGTTAAAATCAAATAATTTGGACTTGGAAGTAAGGAAGAAAATTGAATATTTCTTTTTGAGGTGATGAATGATCACTAAGATAGATTTTTCTTATTAAGTTTCATTCATTAATAAACTGCCAATTAATATTTATATATGTTTTTATGTCTGGAAAGTTTTTTTTGATTGATATATTGATTTTAATTTCATAAACTTCTATTATGTTAATATTTCTTTCATTTTGTGTCATTGCCAAGTATTCTATACTTATAAATGGAAAAATCTTTTTATTTTTGAAAATATTTCAATACTAAAAACCGACTTCAATGTCGATTTATGAAAAAGTTTTTTTAAATATCTTTAATTCACGTTTTTTCTAGTTGCAATATATAATAGGTTTTTCATCATAAACATCCAAAAAGCGTAGCTTTCTCCATCATTCTCTTCCTTTCGATTATGTGTTTCATTTTGTGCAAATATCATTTAAGAAGAAGAGCAAAAAAGTTGAGTTTGTGTTGTTGTGTTTCATTTAGCATGGCCATTGCTTAAAACAGCTGGAATTACAGCAGCTTCTTTTTTAATTGCATCGATTTCCTTCTTTAGAAAAGCATCCACACCACCTCCACAACCATCAGCATTCTCACCCTCAACAATATTTCTCTTCCTTAATGTTTCGCTACTTGTTGGTCCATACACCTCTGGTTCATTCATTCGCATTAAATCATCCTTTAATTCAACAATACCACTGACAGTTTTATCAATCAATCCTTCAATATTAGCTGCCTCAATTTTTTCTTTTAACAGATTCGATAAATTATCTGTTTCGTCCTTTATTTTGTTACTGATGAGATCCTTTAGCAGATAATTTGTGTCTGTTTTTCTGATGTGCATTTTATCATTCATACTGCTATAGGTGCTGTTTACATTGCTCGAATTTTCTTCTTGGTCTCTATTTGCCGTTGACATTACTGTGACAGCATTTTTATCTCTAAATGCCACAGACTCGTCGTTTTTTGAACAACTTTCACCAACTGCTGTAATGTCGTCAATCTTTTTATTTACTCCAACATCCACTGATTTAGTCAAAAGTTTCTCATCGCTACTGCCACGCACGAATTTAGGAAGAACGTATATGGTGGACAGAGCAACGAGATGAAGGCACATGAAAAATCTCAGGTACAAACGAATACTGACCTATAATGTAAATGGTGTAAACAAAAGATTTAAAATATTTTTAAAAAAATTAACTTACTCCAAACTCAAGTAGCACGAATGGGAAAGTTGCATAGCCCATAAATATACGTGTTACAATGCATGTAATTACATCATAGAAAGTTCTTGACAATTCAGTTTTTTGGAATCGATGTCGGAACATTCTTCTAGCCTAATAAATTTTAAAATTTACATTGTTTAAATTCATTAGCAATGAAAAATAAAAATTATTTCTTACTTTACGAGCAGCTGTCACAATAAGAGCGCCAGTTGCAAATGTCAAATAATAGCCTGGGAAAAATCCGTGCCATAATGCTGATAATGCAAATGTCAAAATTGTTCCATATTTCTTATTTACACGTTCATATACAACCATACGAAGCCAAGCATTTGTTCCAATATTCCAACTGTTGATGCAATCACGGAAATTTGTTCCCAGCTCGAAAGGTATCACATAAATATTTGTTAACATATCCCATTTTGCTGTTCCATCATTCTCATAGCCATTAAAACCAAGACCTGCATTGTTGCATATTGCATCGGCAAATATCCATGCAAAGTAATATTTAAAACGTACAGTCATGGTAACCATCATTATGTACCAAAACATGTAAAATACATTCGTATCATTGATGAAGGAATCGTCTATTAAAAGTTAACAAAAATTAGATATTGAAATATTTAAAGAAACAGCTTTTTACCTTTCATATTCTTAACAGGATATACATTGATCAATTTGAGAAAGATATAAGCACAAACAACACTAGCAAGTACTTTTTTTAAGACGGCTTTAGTTGGAGATGGTTCATGAACTTGCTTGCTCTCATCCAATTTTCCCTATGATATTGAAAAAGAATTATTAAAGAAATGTTCTTAAAAAGATACGACACTTGCATGCATACTTGACTTGCTAAGAAATGTCTCTAATTCACTAATTTTTTATTTAATTTAAGTCTATACTTGGTAAATTTAAGAATCATTAAGTTTCATATTTTTCAATTAAATGAAATATGAATGAATTAGAGATATTTTTGAGTAAGACAACTTGCAAGCAAGTTGTTCAAAAATTCTAGTCAAATATGCATGCAAGTGCTAAGTTCTAGTTTTCAGTGAAAAAAGAGTTCATTTACATTTGAGTTTGATTTTGTTATCATATTGCATCCTTCAACAAAATTAATGTAATCACGATAGAAAATCAATGGACCAGCCATGAAACTTTGGAAATTAAGAACGTATGAGAAATATTCCAAAGGTGTCGGTATTTTTTCGACCATATGATATTGCTGGTTCTTTGAAAGTTGCTGCAAAAAGAAATTTTATTTTATTAATAGGATGAAAGAAAAATGTTGAGTTGTACCTTTGTTTCTTTTTTCAAAATAAATCCATCATGAATGCTGAACGCTAAACTCGTTACTTTTTGAGTAATAATCATCAATGGACCTGTGATATCTAATGTATATGCTCCGTTGCTGGTGTATTGACGATGTAAATGGATGCATGACAAATAAGTGAGTGCAACAGCCATGACAAGTCTGTGGGAAAAAAGTGAAAATGAAACAAAACGTTTCATGTTTGAGCTTTCATATTCATACCTTTGAACAATCATTGGATTTTGAGTTCTCAATACTATGTAGCATATTGCGGGTAATGCAGCAATATGAACCGCCTGTTGACCAAAGCAAAAGTAGCCAAAGAACAAGCCGATAACCAGTCCAAAAGCATGACGAACACTGGCTGTAACTTTCGATGGATGCAAATAAGATCGAAAGAAGGAAGCCAAAATTAAGGCAAGTGCTTGTGTGATCAAGAAATTTATCTGAAAAGAAAGATTTAGATTTAAGATATTAATAAATATAAATTTTATCAAAAATCAATTAAATTAATGGCATGATCTTGAGGTTCAATTGGTATAAGACAAAATGAATAGAAATTCATAAAGAATATTACTTTTATTATTATTTACTGTTATTTCGTGTTTTTACGTTTATAAAAATCTTTTAAAATTGTGTGAAGAAGTGTGTGTGTGTGTGTGACTTGTCACAAATTTATATTTAATAAAAATATTCATCTTTATTTTTGTTCCTGCGTCATTCTTCAAGCAATTTTATTTTCACATGTTCTTTTAAAGATTAAAGATTCAATGTTTCAATTTCAATTTTGTTTCTTTTAATACTTTATAAATAAAACAAGTTCATTGAAAGAATTTAAAAATAAAATTTAAGCCATGTCATATGTTAATTATAAACAATTATGAATTTAATAAAAAAATTTTTCAATATCTATAAAGAACAATTTGATTTCAGAAACAAATGTCTTTTTTTACAGATGAAAGAGGATTTCAAAAAAATTAAATCTTCCTATCAAAAAGTAATATACATGGCTGAAAGGATTGCTCGCTTATGCGCGGCAATAAAAGGATTAATAATTAAATTTAGTTTAAAATATTCTTAAAAAAAAATTAACTGATTACAATGAAGATCAGTAGTAAAAAAAATTAAAGGCCGGACCGAGAATCGAACTCGGATTGCTGGATTCAAAGTCCAAAGTGCTAACCATTACACCATCCAGCCTTTTTAATAGTTAAAATAATTTTGGCTAAAATCAAATTTAATTTTGTGACACCTCTTTAATGAAGTTGAAACATTTCAACAATATGTATGAATTTTTGTTTTAGTATACTATGATTATTTCATTTAAAATGATTTTAATAAACAATAATATTTACTTTATCTATATTTTAATATTAATTAATTTTGTTCTCGAAATAATCTCTAAAAATATACATTTCTTCATACTGAACGTTCTAAAAAAGAGAGTCAACGTTTTTTAATGAAAAAATTTGACAAAAAAAACATAGGTCTCACCGAGAATCGAGTTTGTATTGATAGATTTAAATTTGACAATTTGTAACCATAAAAACCAAAAAAAAAAAAGCTTACATATGAAAATAAATGCAATTATGATGAACAGTGAAACGAAATTATTACATTATTATTAAAATTTGCTAAAAAGATTGCAAGAATTTCATTTGATATTCTATCTATCCGTCATTCATATTAAAATTAAGAAATTATTATTTTTCTTTATTAGTTCATGAACTTAATATGGCACACTATAAACAACTGTTATTACTTTCATTGACATATTCTTCTCTATATATGTTAAATTTATGATGGCGATTGTAAACCTTCTTATCATTTTAATAAAAAAAATTAAGGAAATAAATTGCAAAAATGTGAGTACGTGACTTCATAACTTTTTATCATTTTTATCAACTGTAGATATTATTTGTGTGTGCTTAAGGAATATGAACTTTAATTTTGGCAATTATTCAACTTGCTTTCTTATTAAACTATTCATTATTGATAAGATGGACATAAATCATACTAGGTTATTGGAAAAATTTAATTAGAATTTGACTCAGAAAGGATTGAATAATCTACATTCATCGTATGATTAAAATGACTAAGAAAATTATTTAAATTTATTAATCATAATAATGATCGCGTGATAATCAGCTGTTGAATTAAAGTTGTATTTGTCAGAACACACAATGATACATCAGCGTTTAATAATAAAATAATTTTTTTATCTGAACGACATTGTTGCGATCATAAAAATCATCAAATAGTTACTGAGTATCAAGTTCATGATAACTCGTTGTTGCACTGAACCATGAAATTGGCGCAAATACACACACGTATATATATTATTAAATAACATTCAAATATTCAATGACCTTGTTCTGCCTTGATACAAATGTAAAAGTTTATTATTCTTTCCGCTCTTTCTCTCTCATTCACTCACGCCATCATTTTTCGCACGATGGATTTTATTTTTACATTTGTCTCCTACTCTTCACTCTGACTCTGATTTATTTTTGGGTTCAGTTCATTTCAATAAAGAACTTTAATGAGCGAAAGCATTTATAAGAAAACTAGCACACTCGACTCTTCTTTCGCCAAAACATTTTTAAATTGCACATTGTAACTATTTAGCAATAAAGCACCCAAACATTAAATGATAAGCATCGTACATCTAGAAACTTAATTGTGCATTTAAATGCTCAATGAATGTGTTTATAGTACTAAATATCTCAATGTCTAAAGCATAATATTGAAACACTCAAACACAAAGTGCTGAACACTAAACATTTGAACACTCAAACACTTAATGCGGAGCACTAAAACATTTCTGTTGAGCATCAAAACATTAAAAAAAATAATTTAAAATACGTAGTGATTAGTATCAGTAAATAATAACTTATAGTAACTGGTAGTAATTAGTAGCGTCAGACATCACTCGACTATACATATTAATTACATGGATATGATGCTTTTCGCTTACAAAAATTGCACAGCAACACATGCATTTTGAAAATGTAAATAAAACTGACTTTAATTTAATAAGTGTAAAAGAGAAAAAACAGTCAATTAATTGGGAGTACAAGTTTCATTTAGCTATAATTAGCTATGAACTCATAGTACACTGCAGTTGCCGAAGCGCGAAAAAAAATTTATCTTTAAATTATTCAATATTATATTCTTAATAGATCAATCAAGCGCTGATTGTTGATTGGATGGCAGCCTATGAAAGTGCCAAGTATTGTAGTTGTGAACTATTATAAATATCTATTCGTGGCGTTTGAAAGTATCGAATGATTTTTTTTTCGTTTCGTGACTTCTGATAATATGTAGAAGGGAAAAGAGAGAACTAGAAAACTCTTGTATTTATTTTGAGAATGAGTAGTAGAAGAACACAATTAATGGATTGGTATTTTCGGACAATAGACTTACTATCACAATCACAAATCGATTAGAATCAATTTTTGTTTCGATTATTTGAAGTTTTTTTTCTCCACTAAAAGTAATTGATCATTAAACGAAAAACATAAACGAAGTTGAAAAGATAGACATTATATCATGAAAATGTCATACAGTCATAAACAATCATGAGCACATTTTTTCGCACATTGTTTTATAATATGCCGAGAAATAAGAGAATACACGTGTGGAAATTTCTTCTTCTTCTGTTTTAAATCTACTTAATTCCACAAATATCTTTACATGTTTTATGTAAAAATTTGTTTATTCTGATAATTGCGACTTATTTTGTGAAAACTGTGCACATCTTTGAACTTTCTTTATTTTCGTTTTTGAGAATGTAACATTTCTAATTCATAATATGTATTGTATACACACGCTCAATATGGTTAAACAGATAAGGGGAATGAGGAGAAAAAAATTGTCATCATACGAAGTGGGTGTGATGGTTAGAATGAAAATTTCCCGACTTTTCGAAGCCAATGTTTTGCCGAAATTCAAACGTTTGAAAGAGCTTAATATTTACCAAATCCACTGAGAATCCAAGTGCATCAGCCAGTGACGCAAACACCTTGCTTCCTTGATATTCCGACTCATCGCCTATCTCAATATCCAATTTATTTGTCATCTTGCAAAATTTCAGAATGAGTTGAAAAATTTTAATTTGACTTTTGTGCAGACACTTTTTATGTATTTTAGCACTTTGACATGGAATGTGGGAACTTTCCGAGTCCCTTATTTATAATATTTTCCACTCCACGATATTTTAGCTTGTTGCACTCCACTAGAATTAATTTAAAACTGAGGAGTTCACTTCTTTTTTCCTCTTATGGGGCAAGCTACGCTCATAAAAACAAAGTTGTTTGAAACTTCTACACACGAGAAAAGTTAATATTAGAGTTGTTTATTAAAAGTATTTTTGTATTAAGAAGTTTTTTTTTCTTAAATGTTACTAAATAATTGCTTTCATTAATATTTAATATTTTACAATTAATTTTGCTTTGTAAAATATATATAAATTTATGCAAAAAGTGTAGATTTATTTAGCAGAATTATATGACAAAACGGTTTAGGAAAATTCAAATTCCTATTCTACATTCAGAAAAATTGTTTTTGTTGTATGTATAAAAGATTATTAGGTAGTAAAGAAAATTTAAAAAATTTAAAAATTCAATGTAATTTGTCATTAAATTAAATTTTTAAATTTACTTTATCAATATTGAGACTCTCTCGGTAAAATTTTAATCAAAATTTAGAAGAAAACATCAGGTATGTTATTGTTTGTAATGAAAAATATTTTTACAATCTGCATATATTATTTTGCGACCTTTCTAAAAAAAAATATTACCCATATTTAAAAAATTTCAATTTTACAATAAAAACAAAAATGTGAACTAAATTGACATTAAAGTTATTAAAATAATGTAAATTTTAATTATCTGAAAACCAGCATAACTCATTCATTAACTCCGATTTCATCATTTAGCATATTTTATCTCCTTGGAAAATTACTCTGTTATATTTATGACATCGGTTAATGAGCGAGAGAAAAAAAGAAAAAACCTGAATAATGTAAATTTAATTTTTTTCTTTTAATCCGCATGTTGGTTAAAAATAACTTCTTACTATTTAAGTGTACGAGTGTTGTTTGAATGAAATTATGAGAAATGCGGAAGTATTTATAAATTTCATGAATGCACAATTAATTCATCATCGTAGAACACTGACTATGACTGAACATAAAATTTCCATTTATCACCAGCTGATTTAAGAAGTGTGACCAGCTGATTATGACATTTTTCTCTAATAGCTAATCGAAGACTTTTTTGTTTTATTGGTCAGTTCAATGAACTTTTGTTGTGCTGAAACTAAAATCTAATAATACTTTTTATAAGATTTATTTGAACGAGCGTGCTCAATCTTCATTATTTTTTTACTCATTTCTCTCTAGTGAATTAGAAAAAAAAGAAATTTTCAAGTGCGCATAACAAAACAATAAACTTGCATAAAATCCATTTGCCAATTTTTTTATTACTTGAAAGAGCACGGTCGTGAGAAAATTTATAAAATTAAATCAAGCAAACTTGCTCTATTTCTCTTGTAAACTTTTTATTTCATTAAAAAAGTTTTCATCAATTGAAGATATTTTCTTATAAATCAATGTGTGTGGGGCAGTGATAGATAGAAAACTAACGAAAAAATTTGATTTATCTTGAAAAGTCGCCGCATTTGAAGCATTTACATTCTGCTGGCTCTTTTAGGCGCAAGTCCATTGTTGCCAATTCACTGGTCATCAAACGTACACCATCGGGATCGTAACAATGTGATAATGTTACGAGTGTGTCTTTTAGATATGACTCACGACAGCAATAGCATTCTTTGAGAAATCCTGTTGGTGTGATAACTGACGGTTGAACTTGACTATTGCAAAAACCTTGATCGAAGAAATAATAGAATATTCAATAGTAAGTAAATAACGTACTATAGTACAAATGACATTCAGGAATTTTTTTGTTGAAAAACGCAGTATTGAAGACATTTTATTATTTTATTACTTCTTACCTTCACATTTATTAACAGTTACTTCACCGTCACATGTTCTTTGCAATCTTCCTAATTCATCGTATTCCTCTATTTTTTTAAAAACTGATAAGAATAATTGATAATTCACAAATACTTAAATTACAAACCTTTGATTAAATGTAATTGAAATGGCAAAGTCTCACAATTTTCATCTGATTGCTGTGCGAGAGCACTCAAAATGCACAAAAACAAAACGATAAAGTACGATTGAAACATATTCACGAGAACGTTCAGAATTAAAAAGTTTTGATTTGCAATAAACTTATCTTATTTATATCCAAATACTGACATATTTTGCTATTATTGACACCTATGGTTATACATGATTTTTCCATTTTCTTATTTGTCTAGGATCAGCATTCACATTTAGAGCGACAACAAGTTATAAGCATTTGCAAACATGAACCAGTCCGATGTAAATTCAAATTCAGAGTTGCACACTGTCAACTCAGCAGTCTCATCCTCATCATCTACATCGAACCATTCCAACATAGCAGCTTCATCTAATGGACAATATAATAACAATGGTGGAAATAAGAGCAACAATGAGCAGCAAAATAAAAATAGAATTTGTAGAGACTTTATCAGAGGCTCATGTCGTCGATTATTTTGCAAAGTAAGCATAAATATTAAAATAGTAATCATTTTTAATAATAAACATTTT
Organism: Polypedilum pembai; assembly: GCA_014622435.1. Classification (NCBI taxonomy): domain Eukaryota; kingdom Metazoa; phylum Arthropoda; class Insecta; order Diptera; family Chironomidae; genus Polypedilum; species Polypedilum pembai. The sequence continues at coordinate 9,284 of JACWBX010001988.1, read as the reverse complement.
CTTTTAGTATCCACATGTCCAATCACCTGAACAGGTTGTCTTTTGTCATGATTTTCAAAACAATGTTTGTCCACGAATTAATTGCAAGTAAGACAAATTATTTTGTTATAATTCAAGTGTATTTTTAGCGCATTTTCTTTAAAGAAAAAAAGGCACTATTGTCCGCATTTTGTCTGTCCGTCTGTCTATTTTCCTAACTAGTATTTGCTGAAACGCATTTTTGTCAAACTTTTTGTATTATGAACTCTCAACTCTATGCCATCTATGAGTTATCCCAAAAATTTTGATGAAAAAAAAACTTTTTCGTGATAAACTATTTTCACCACTAAAACTTTTTCATCAAAAATTTTTCACCACTAAAACTTTTTCATCAAAAATTTTTCACCACTAAAACTTTTTCCCAAAAAAGCTTTTTCACCACAAAAACTTTCAACAAAGTTTTCATCAAATCTTTTTCACCACAAAATCATTTTTACCTTAAATCTTTTCAAAAATGTGTTTCAATTACAATTGGTGTCAATTTCGAAGTAAATTTTTTATGGAATTCACAGAAAAGTCTTTTGAAATTATTTTGAGATCGATTTCATTAAACTTTCAATAGATTAAATTTTGCAACAAAACATTGATCTGTAACGGGAAAATGCGCTATTAACATGTCACTGACGGTTAATATTACTGACTTTTTTAAATATTTTTTTAGATTTCTTCATTACACAATTGATGAGGAAGAGCATTACAGGAAATATGGTGAATTTCCAATTGGACAACAACAACAACAACAAGATGAATATGTAAATAGCAGCAACAATAATAATAATAATCAAAATATAAATTCTTTAAATGGAAGACTTGATTCTGATAGAGATTATCCAGGTGATTATGAATACAATGGGAATGGATTTTTTAATAATAGCAACAACAATTCAAATGGACATCGTAATCTCCCATCGCTACTTGATTCAGACTTATTTCATCCAACATGTCAGCAAAGAATTGAAGGAGGATGTAGCATTCATTGTATAAATCATAGTGAAAGAGCTTTTTCAAATGGTTCAAATAGCTTTCGAAATGGCCTCAAAAGGCTAGGTAGTCAAGATTTTCTACAACAACAGCAGCCAAAATTTAAGAGATGTCGTGAAGACGAAATTATGGCAGTATTGAGAAGATTTGAAGAAGAGCATCAGATGCTAAAGCGACGAGTTGAGGCGAATGAATTGAAAATTGCTGAGCTAAGAGCATCGAATGAATATTTACTCAATCAAAATGCTCAACTTCGTTTATCGACAGTACAAGTTTCACGTGTTGTAAATCCAGTGACAGTCACAAACACACAATCACAACAGCAGACACAAACGCCACAAGTGATAAGCGCCTCAATGGCTCCTGTTCAAAATCCACAAGTCATCAATGCTCCGATTATGTCTATCGCTCCACCACCGACACAAATTATCGCCACTCCTCCTGTACAACCACTCACAATTCATGCTACAGCAAACACCTCGCAAGCTGCTTCACAAATTCTTGGAACATCACAAATCACAATTCCTGCTGCCGTTGGACTTTCAATAAATACATCTCAAGCTCTACAAGCAGCAATTTCAAATGCAAATCAACCTATCATTTCTTATCCTATAATGACGCATAGTATTCTTCCTCATTGATTATGTATCACAAACACCATTGATGGTTCTGATCAAATAAATTTCTAAAAAGTGGACATGACACTATGCGGCAAAATGAAAATACTATGAGATACATACATACAAACTTATTTTAAAAATTTGATTCTAGAATAGTGAATAATAAAAATTGTTTTAAGTTGAATTAATGAATAAAAAAATACTTATTAAATTTAATAGTAGATTCAAATTTATGCAGGCTTTATTATTTTGTACCTTTTGTAACAGAAAAGTAAATAATGTTTACGTTTATTAAGGTAAGGCACATTTAATACTTTACTTGCATCACATTTTGACATTTTGTCTCAATAAAAATAATTGTTTTGTAAGTAATTGTGTAAGTACCTGTATCGACAAGTTGCTTAAGTAAAACAAATAATTAATCTTGAGAATTCATTGTGATAACTATTTAAGAGGAACAATATCATTCTGTTTTCTTCTTTTTATAAGTCTAGAAAAAAAATTCTAAGTATTTTATATAATAATTTAAATATATTTTACCTCTTCAGCAATTTTTTTCAACATGTCAAAAGTTGTTCTTCCTGTTTCCTTTAACATTCCATAAAATATTCTTGGCTCTTCTTTCTTATTTAATAGTTCATAAGGTGATGAGAATTCAACACATTTACCAGCATCCATAACTAAAATTCTATCACTATCCATTATTGTGTTAAGTCGATGTGCTATAGTAATTAAAGTACAATCAGCAAATTTGTTTCTTATTGTCTTTTGAATGAGCTCATCAGTATGATGATCAACATTTGCTGTTGCCTCATCCATTACAAGAATTTTATTTTCTCTCAAAATGGCTCGAGAAAGACAAATTAGTTGTCTTTGGCCTACAGAAAAGTTAGTTCCTCCTTCTGTTATTTTTGTATTCAATCCTGCAGGCATTTCTTTGATTATTGTCTTTAAATTTACTTCTTCAAGCGCACTCCAAAGCTTATCATCAGAAAACTCATCAAAAGGATCGAGATTGTAACGGACAGTGTTAGAAAACAGTACTGGCTCTTGAGGAATTATTGAAATTTTTGATCTTAAATCATGAAGCCCCATTTGCTGTGTATCTCTCAAATCAATCTCAATAGTTCCGTCTAGATATGAAAGTCTGAATAATGCATTGATTATAGAACTTTTTCCAGCACCTATGAATTTTACATATTTAAAACAAAAGAAACAGTTTTTAAATTATTATGTGCTTACCTGTACGACCAACGACACCAATTTTTTCTTTTGGTTTTATCTCAAATTCAAGTTCTTTTAGCACTTTATCTTCCTTGTCAGGATAATAGCTCAATGACAGTTTATTAAATTTAATTTGTCCCTTTTCTGGCCATTCTTTTGGTGGTTTTTTGTCAGCTTTTGATTCGAAATTTGGTTCAGGATCGACTGTTTGATATTCAACGACACGCTCAACGGCTGTCATGTTGTTTTCTAATTCAGCCGATTGTCTCATACCCCATTGAACCTATAATAAAATTTCAAATTTTAAGTAGTTGTCTAATTAATAAAGAAGAAATTTTTACCATTCCTGTTAAACCCATTACTTGTGTAATAGCTAAACCAACATTTCCTCCAGAATTTCCCATTACAAAGAAGCTCAAAATGACAATGGCAATGTAGATGCATAATGTAAAATCAAGCCAAAAACCAAACGCTCTCGATGATGCCAAGAAGAGATAGAAAGCTGTGCTATTTAAATCTTGATGTGAATCAAATTCTTTTGTCAGAATTTCTTCAGCGTTGAAAGCTCTAATTGTTGTTAAACCATTAAGTGTAGCACCGAGATGTGAGAAAACTGGTGATCGAGTTGTCGCATCGATTCTTTTAATATTTCTGCTAGATTTCAAATAGAAATTCCTCATGAAATAAAAGAGAATTGCGATGAATAGAGTAGGAATTAAAGTATATGGATTGACAATTGCAACAACAATTATAATGCCAGCTAGTGCTAAGAAAATTTGTAGAACATCGACAATTGTCATAGGAAGAACTTCATCTATTTGTCCTATATCTTTACTAAATCGATTCAATATCCTTCCTGATGGATTTGTGTTGAAAAAGTACATCGTAGCATGAGTTATGCCTGAGAACATTGCATCATGAAGACGTCGACTTGCTCGCATTGCAACATTGAAAAACATAAAACTTCTGCTTAGTGTAATAGTCACACAACCCACTGTTAATGCACTAAAAATATAAATGTCAATATTTCTGTCATACATGACTCCTTCTAGTATATGTTTTGCTGTTTCAATGAATGAATCATTAGCTTGATGGACAAATTTTTCAAATGTTGGCATTGTTTCATTTATAGGTGAAGTTAACTTAGTAATGCTTCTTTCTTCCTCTTTAGATACCCAATAAGTTAAGAAATAATCACCAGCACTTGCAAATACTTGAGCAAGAACAAACATGAAGAAAATGAAAAAGGCAACTGAATAACCACCAGTTCCTTTGATGTATGCATTATAATGTTTCCAGCTAATTGAACCTTCAGCACTTTTCTCTTCAACTGGCACTCTCTCAGTTTTACTTATATCTGTTTCAATTGAATCACGTGATGAAACACTGCTATGTCGTTGATATGTTGAACTACTATCTCTGCTTGTCTTACTGCTTGATCGACTAAATTGTCTTTGTGGTGACATTGAATCGTCAATATTATTGCTTTCTGTCTTTTCCTCTTCTTCAGGCAAAAGTTTTGTAAAATCCAATCCCGTGTCTCTCAAACTTTCATATGTACCATTAGCTTTTATTTGACCATTCTCGAGCAACACAATTTGATCAACATTGGGCAAGTAGTGTAGTTGATGTGTTACAAAAATTACTATTTTATCTTTCAGAAAACCTTTTATGCAATTTTCAAATAAATGTCTTTGTACATGACTATCAACTGCACTTAATTGATCATCTAATAAATAAATGTCTGCCTCTCTATAAACAGTTCTAGCTAAATTGATTCTCGCTTTTTGACCTCCACTAAGACTCATTCCACGTTCGCCCACTATCGTTTTATCACCATCAGGCCAAAGTTCAAAATCTCTTGTCAATGAACAAGCTTTGACAACTGCACGATAACGAATTTTATCCATTGGCAAACCAAATAAAATATTTTGACGCACTGTGTTTGAAAAAAGCCATGCCTCTTGAGAAGCAAAAGATATTTTTCCATTAACTTCAATTTTGCCACTGTTAATTGATAATTCACCCAAGATCGCTTGAATTAAACTTGATTTTCCTGAGCCAACTCGACCAATAATTGCATTCACTGATCGAGATTTAATGTGAAGATTAATATTTGAAAGAGTTAAGTCTGTTGATTCACCTTTCCATTTTGCACAAACTTTTTCCATATTTATACCAAGCTCTTGGTTATTTTCCAACTTTTCTTTAATTTGACCATTTATAAGCTGGTGTTCTTTATCTTCACTCGCTTTTAAATTCTTTTGAAAATCATGATCAAGTTCTTTATGAAACATATGTGACTGTTCTTTATTTTCGCCCACTTTTAAATTCTTTTGAAAATCACGATCAAGTTCTTCATAGAGCATAAATTTTTCTAATCTTTTCACACTGACAATTGTCTCTGCCAAAAAACCAATTGCTTGCGGAAAGAAAATTGTCATTGTTTGTCGCAACACATTATAATATGCAGTTACTGCAAATGCTTGTTGAGCAGTCAAAGTATAACCAAGTAATGCAAACATTACGAGGCTAAAAATAAAGTTGTTGAAATTATTAGATATAAAAATTAATAAAATTGATAAGTACCTTGTAAAAATTGATACACGTGAATTAAACATGATAAATGAAAGTAAAATTCCACGAATCCAAGATGCATATCGAATTGCACGAATCTCTCTACCACGAGCCATCGAGACAACTTTGAAAAAAGGTTTTTCCCAAACATACATCTTTATGACTTGAATACCTTGAATGATCTATTAAACAATTGAAAATACTTATGACTAAAAAAAATCAATAAATATTGAAAAGTACCTCATTCATCAATCGTACTCTCTCGTCTGTTCTAAGTGCCGTTTTCAAACGCATTTGCGAAGTTTTCTTTCCAAGATAGACTAAAATAAATAAACATATCAAAGTATATCAAAATCAAGAAGTACATTGCAATCAACCTACATTGAAATGGTATAAAGAGTAGTAAGAAAAGTATGCCAGCTATTGCAGATAATCCAATTTCCATGTACATCAAAATACCTATAACAATCATTTCGATAGGAGCCACCCACAAATAATTGACGAACATTGCAATAAGTTCAAATCGGCTGACATCATTTGAAAGCAAATTAACAACTTGACCACTTGTTGTATTTAATAATGCTGTTTTACTAAGACGTAAAGATTTTCTATAGATCAAAGAACAAGCTGAGACTCGCATTTTCATTCCGATATTCAAATTACTGAGCACCAAACCATGAGAGAAAATTACATTAAGAAAACTGCACAAAATTAATCCACCAGCGTAAAGATAAACAATATTTGGGTCTGAATTATTCGAATTTCCATAATAACGAACAATGCCACCAAGCAGAAGTGGTGCAGTAACTTTAAAGCACATTTCAATCATAAATAAAAAAATTCCATGTGTTAATAATTTAACACCAAAAACTTTTAGTCCAGCTCGCATCAAACTTGGTTTCTTATTTTTTGATCTTTTTGAATTCACTTCATTTTTCCATGAGTTTTCTAATCGTGTTCCTAAATCTGCTGCTAGATGCTGTGTGAGTGGTTGATATAAATCCTCTAATTCCAAAGTTTTCTTTCTTCCTTTTAGTAATAGTGGTAAAACCCAACTAAAATTAAAGGAAATTTTATTATTTGATATCTATGGTAAGAAATTGTTCATACCTAAATGTTAAATATGAAAAAATATTTCCATTTTCTCTTGGATGTTTTGGTAAATTTTCTTGCTTTGAATTCGATTCCATTTTTTGATATAAAGTTTAATCAACTAATTAGTGTCATTTGAGTCTGTTATCAATAAAATAAATAAATCAATTTTAGTATTCAATTGACTATTAATAATTTTTTTATATCAACTTCAATCTATTTTTAGTTTATGAACCATTTGATATATTTACTTTTTTTAATCAGTTATGAAAAATCAATTTATATTGCACAACAAATTGTAATAATAAAAAGAAATATCTTGAACAATTGTTTAGTGATCTACATTTTTTATTTTAATTTATTTTTACTTTGTCTGGTTTTATGCAATTTGTTTCAATAAAAAACAATTTGAATCACTGATATATGAGTAATTAATTGTTTATGTATTTTATGAAATTTGAGTTTTTATAAACTATGGAAAATGAAAAAAATGCCAAGCAATTGCTAGAAGATAAAAAAATATCTTTTTATTTCGATTGTTTCTATATGTTCACTGCTTTAAAGTTGCTTATCATAGAAATTTCTTATCGAAAATTTATTTAATTGCTCACTTAACAAAACACATAAGTACATGTTGCATAAAAAATCGCAACTTGTTGCTTCTTAAAATAAAAGTTTTGATAAATATTTCACGCTTAAAATTACTACATAGTATAAAGATCAAAAAATTTAAATATTTTTAACACCTTTTCAATATCGAAAATATGATAATATTTTAAAAGTTTTCACCTGGCGTCTGCTCATGCAGAATGTCACACACGAACTGAGCGAGAATTTTTTTCATATAAAGTTGTTTCAAAGCGAGGAGTTGATTCGCCAGTTTAGTCAAGAGTGTTTGCGTAGTGAGAGATAATTTTTATTGTTCTCAAATAAATTTTTATTTGCAAGTGGCACGTGTTAATACGGAAATATTGTAATGATAAGCAAAATTTATTTAGTATATGATAGACGTCATATATGAACTTATTCTATGGCTTTTTTCAGCGATTTCATCGTGACTAGGCAATTTTATTTATTGGTAAGAGACGAAGAAGATATCTATATGGTACAAACATGACCTGAACCGCTCTTCTTAACCATACATTTTTTATGTAGCATTGAACTTGAACTCGATAATAAGCAATTGTTGTTACAATGAACATTTTTTAATTCGATCGATAATAAAAAAATTCCGCATGCACTACTGAAATGCACTTTGTAAACACTGATTAAACAACACATTGAGGTAGGTTAAAAAGTAAACAAAAAACAGCTGCTATTTCTCTCACATGATTATAATTGCACTAAAAATTTTACTCTTTTTACTCTCTTTCTCTTTATGCCTTCTTTTTTTTCTTCCTTTTTTTGACACACAAAGGTAATTTTTTCGGCTAATTTTTTATTAGACAACTAGTTCTTTTTTCATTTTTTAATTGCATTTTAATTGATTTTTACGAAAAAATTTCGCAATAAGGGAAAGTGTTTGCTTATTATATATTTATTATTGTTGAACCAACACTTTCTATTACCTTTAAAAGCGGTAAAAGTAAAGAAAAATGTGCAAATATTAAAATAAAATTCTGAATGCTCTTCTTTTGAGTATTCTCAACAAACTAATTTTCAATTCTTGATTCTCTTGCTTAAATTCAAAGTCTATGAAGATTTTAATGCAAATAATTAATCTTACTTATATAAAAATGAAAATTAAGTAAGCGAAACTGCAATTTCTGTCTGTTCTGTTTCACTTTCCACGAATAAAATGATCGAGAATATGAGAATTATTATTCTCCCTCTTTTTTCTCTATTTTTATTTTTTCTCTATTTTTATTTTTTCTCTCAATTTCCCATTTATAAGTTTACTTTAACTTGACAGAAAATAATTTAAAACTTTTACTTAAATGAAATTTTTTTGCAATAATTGAAAAATTTAATAATTAAAAATAAACATTTACATTGACAAAATAATTTTTTGACGAAGAAATGAATTGTTAAATACAATACTTTTCCACTTAATATTTTTTGATAAAAATAGAATTGTTAAATTTAATTAAAATTTATTATATTGTGTTTGAATATTATGAATCAATCAATATATCATATTGAAGAATTTATTTATATGTATTTTATTTAATTAAAGTTTATTTTGAATGTTTCAATGCTCAGCACTAAGTGTTTGAGTGTTTTAGTGCTCAGCACTAAATGTTAGAGAGTTTCAATGTTAAGTCTTAAATTTTCAAATCTTTAGTGCTCAGCACTTATTAATTGACCATTTCAATGTTCAGTATAGTTTTTAAGTGTTTCGCTGCTCAGTACTAAGTGTTTGAGTGTTTCAGTGCTCAATATTAAATGTTAGAGAGTTTCAACGCTAAGCCTTACATTTTGAAATCTTTAGAGCTCAGCACTTATTTATTGAGCATTTTAATGCTCGATATAGTTTTTGAGTGTTTTAATGCTCAATAGTTGGTGTATTTGCATTATTGTGTGCGATTTACAAACATTAAATAAATTTTTTAATCAAATAATTTTTGTTAAAAATTGAGAAACTTGACAGATGTTTTTAGTTTGATTATCTAACAATTTTAAATTGACCTTCAGTGCATACTTAATTTTCATTCTCATCAAAATAATAGCTTTTGACTTTTCTCATTTTTCTAGGTAGTTATAGTGAAAATTTATGACCATGAGTTCATTTGCATATGTGAGCTACGGAAA
>JACWBX010001986.1:0-12942 GCA_014622435.1 Polypedilum pembai | reverse complement strand
TTCTGAAATTTTTTATGATAGCTTTTTGTTTTTCTTTTCTTTAATACCTACTATTTGTTTTTTTTTGAAAAGGTTAAGGTAGCAAAAGCTTTGTTGAGTTTCTAATATTGTTTCACTTTTTGTGCTCTGATTGATTTTTTGACCAATCAATAATTTTTTTGAAGCTAGCGCATTCGGATCGCTTTTGCAAGCCTTCTTTATTGAATTTTTAAACTATCAAATGTTTGCAAACAGCTTGAGCAATCAATCACTATAATTTGAACACTGAGCACTAAAATGCTCATATATTTAGTGCTCAGCACTAAATGCTTATTCAGTGATGAATATCAAAACAATGAAACACTGAATGCTGAGCATCAAAAACTCAAACATTTAGTGTTGAATATTTAAACTAATTGAATTAAAAGTACATGTTTTAAAAGTTTTTACAAAAAACTGACAATGAACATCATTACAATCAAATCTACAACTTTTTTTATACTTAAATTTCTTTATTTTAATTGAGTTTTCACTTACAAGCCAATCAATAAAACACCAGAAACAGAAATATTCAAAAGACTTTTAACTACTTCCATCACTACTACCTACGTATTGATTCAATCAAAAAGAAAACGTTTTATAATTCTATTGCATAAAAAATCCATCATTCATTCATTAATTTAATTTCTAATGAAAAAAAGTTTTTTTTTCTCTTTTTCATTATTAATTGATCCAAAAATGAATGAGAGAGAGAGTGGTCGAAATAAAGGTCTTTATTGTTTGATTAATAATTTTCACTGCAAATACACACGGTCATTAATTACTCATATAAAATGATGTGTTAATTTTCAAACTAAATTTTTATTTAATAATTTACTTTGGTATGCATAAGAGGTATGCCCTCTTACAAACAGTGAAACTTCTTTTGAAATTCCCCCGCAAAAGCTTCTTTTATTACGTGCTCGTATACACACTCAATGAAAATCCACCTAAACAGCAATTTTTAATAAATTATTTTCGATAGATTCGTAATTGTCGAACAGTTTGTTGTCGTAATTTGATGAGATCGAACGTTGAAGTGCGTGCGAATAAAATAAATTGTTTAAGTGTGTAAAAGTAATAAGTAAGAATGCAATAAGAAGAATGTCAGGCTTTCCAAGTTTCTATAGTCATCATTATGAAGTGTGCAATAGTGAGGAAGATAACGAGGATGAGGAAGTTGAGGGAGATGAAATTCCATTAATTGAGAATAAGAGGTTGTTGACGCATCACGCTTAAGTTCAAAGAATAAATTCTTTTCTTCTATTTCAATTTATTATTTTTCTTTTTTAAATATCTTCAGCCAGCGGACAGTACATGAAACAAAAGGATGGGATGTGTTTCGAGATCCACCGATAAAAGTCGATTCTGGTTCAATGGCCAATCAGGCTTGCATGGAAATAACGGCAAAAATACTTAAATTAGTAGCGTACATAATAACATTTATTTTGGTTCTATGTGGAGGTGTCATCGCAAAAGGCTGTACAATTTTTATGTCTGCTCAACTCAAGCGTGATAGAAAAGTTCAGTATTGTAACAAAGATTTGGCGCGAGACAAACAATTTATTGCAATTCTTCCTGAGGAGGAGCGCATTGCATGGATGTGGGCTCTAATGATTGCCTTTGCAGTGCCAGAAATTGGTGCACTTATTCGATCAGTGCGTATTTGTTTTTTCAAGTCATGGAAACTGCCTCAAAAATCGCACTTCCTCTTCATTTTTCTCATGGAGTCATTTCACACAATTGGCCTTGTATTAATGTTTTTTGTTGTACTGCCCGAATTGGATTCTGTAAAGGGCGCTATGTTAACAAATTGTCTTTGTGTTGTGCCTAGTATTTTAGGCTTGCTTTCACGAACATCAAAAGAGGGTAAGCGAGCAGCAAAAATTATTATGGATTTAGCAGCAATTGCAGCACAAGTGACAGGCTTTGTAGTTTGGCCACTGTTAGAAGATCGTCCAGTGTTATGGATGATTCCTGTCTCTGCATTCATGATTTCATGTGGCTGGTGGGAAAATTATGTTTCACCACAAAGTCCATTTGGTATTGTACGTGCATTGGGACGTGTAAAAGAAGATCTTAAATATACTCGGTACTTTGCCTATATGTTCTTGTCAATATGGAAGGTGAGTAGCGGTTGTGATGAGTCATTGCTATAAATTAATGCATCTTTCTCGCTTACAGATTGTGGCCTTCGTTTTCACAGTCATCATGATCATGTGGTTTGAGGGCGATGACCCTACAAGTATTTTTGGTCTCTTTAGTAAAGGCTTTGGACCACATAAAATTGTTGTTGAGGAACTTACAACAACCTTCGGCAAGTCACTTCCCGATTTGATTGATGCATCACAAATTGGTGATATTGTACAAATCGATGCAGCACACAATACAGTCATTTATGTACTCATAATTCAAATTATTGCCGCATATATTTGCTACATTTTTGGTAAATTTGCGTGCAAAATTCTCATTCAGGGTTTCAGTTACGCTTTTCCAGTCAATCTTACAATCCCAATTTCGATTTCATTGCTTATCGCAGCATGTGGCATCAGAAATGGAGATCCATGCTTTTATCACGGGTCAATTCCCGATTATCTTTTTTTCGAAAGTCCACCTGTGTTTAAACTGAGTGATTTAGCATCAAAACAAATGGCCTGGGCATGGTTGCTATGGCTTTTCTCTCAATTTTGGATAACACTTCATGTATGGACACCAAAATGTGAGCGTTTAGCTACAACTGAAAAACTTTTTGTTACACCAATGTACAATGCACTCTTGATTGATCAATCAATGGCGCTCAATAGAAGACGCGACGATCAAGCCGATGTAAAGACCGAAGATCTTGCTGAAATTGAAAAAGAAAAGGGCGATGAATACTATGAGACCATCTCTGTTCACACTGATGGCTCTGCTATGCCAAAATCAAATGTCAAATCAAGTGATCACATCACGAGAATTTATGCTTGCGCAACAATGTGGCATGAGACGAAAGACGAAATGATTGAATTCTTGAAATCTATTATGCGTCTTGATGAAGACCAGTGCGCTCGTCGTGTTGCTCAAAAGTATTTAAGAATTGTCGATCCTGATTATTACGAATTTGAAAGTAAGTTTTTTTTTATTCTTAATAGATGGAAACATTTTAATATTTCAAATAATTTTTCTAGCTCACATTTTCTTCGATGATGCTTTTGAAATTTCTGATCACAGTGATGACGACATTCAAGTAAATCGTTTTGTTAAGCTTTTAGTAAGCACTATTGATGAAGCAGCGTCTGATGTTCATCAGACCAATATTCGATTACGTGCTCCAAAGAAATATCCAGCACCTTATGGTGGTCGTCTTGTATGGACATTGCCAGGCAAGACCAAAATGATTGCGCACTTGAAAGACAAGGACAGAATAAGACATCGTAAACGTTGGTCGCAAGTGATGTATATGTATTATTTACTTGGTCACCGTCTTATGGAGCTGCCAATTTCTGTTGACAGAAAGGATGTTATTGCCGAAAACACTTATCTCTTGACACTTGACGGTGACATTGATTTCCAACCGAATGCTGTAACATTGCTTATTGATTTGATGAAGAAAAATAAGAACCTGGGAGCCGCTTGTGGTCGTATTCATCCAGTTGGTTCGGGTCCTATGGTATGGTATCAAAAGTTCGAATATGCCATCGGTCATTGGCTGCAAAAAGCAACTGAACACATGATTGGTTGTGTACTTTGTTCGCCCGGTTGTTTTTCACTTTTCCGTGGCAAGGCGCTGATGGACGATAATGTCATGAAAAAGTACACGACAAGGTCAGATGAAGCACGTCATTATGTGCAATACGATCAGGGTGAAGATCGTTGGCTTTGCACATTGCTTTTGCAAAGAGGTTATCGAGTAGAATATTCAGCTGCATCTGATGCATACACACATTGTCCAGAAGGTTTCAATGAATTTTATAATCAACGTCGTCGATGGGTTCCATCAACCATTGCAAACATTATGGATCTTCTTGTTGACTATAAACGAACTATTAAAGTTAATGACAATATTTCTATGCTCTACATCTTTTATCAAATGCTTCTTATGGGCGGTACTATTCTTGGACCTGGAACGATCTTTCTTATGTTGGTGGGAGCTTTTGTAGCTGCTTTTAGAATTGACAATTGGACATCATTCCATTACAATATTGTTCCGATTCTGTTGTTTATGTTCGTATGTTTCACTTGCAAATCAAATATTCAATTGTTGCTTGCGCAAATTTTATCAACAATGTATGCGCTTATTATGATGGCAGTCATTGTCGGTACAGCACTGCAGTTAGGCGAGGACGGTGTTGGCAGTCCATCTGCTATTTTCTTGATGTCTATGGTGGGATCGTTTTTCATAGCGGCGTGTTTACATCCGCAAGAATTTTGGTGTATTGCTGCCGGCATTATTTATTTACTTTCAATTCCATCTATGTACTTGCTTTTGATTCTTTATTCAATCATCAATTTGAACGTTGTCTCATGGGGAACACGTGAAGTTGTTGCGAAAAAGACGAAGAAAGAACTCGAACAAGAAAAGAAAGAAGCTGAAGAGGCGGCAAAGAAAGCGAAACAAAAGTCGCTACTCGGATTTTTACAAGGCGGAGTCGGATCGAGTAATGATGAAGAAGGTTCAATTGATATTTCAGTTGCGGGACTCTTTAGAATTTTATTGTGCACGCATGGAAAGACGAGTGATGAGAAAGCACAATTAATTCATATTGCTGACTCACTTGATACGATGAAGAAGAAAATTGATTCAATTGAGCGACATATAGATCCACACGTTCATCATCCGCATGGAAGAAGGAGGACAGCATCAACTGGTTCAAAAGATCATCATTTAGGTTCTGTTGCCGAAGTTGCATCTGAAGAAGATAGGTAAATACATAAAAATATTTATAGAATTTTTATGAAATAATTTTTGTGATTTTATAGCAGCAGTTCTGAATCTGAATCAGAATCATCAACTGTTCCACGAAATGAAAGAGATTTCCTTACAAATCCTTACTGGATAGAAGATCCAGATTTGAAAAAAGGAGAAGTTGATTTCCTTTCAAGTGCTGAAATTCAATTTTGGAAAGATATGATTGACAAATATCTATTCCCTATTGATCAAGATAAGAATGAACAGGTATGAATCAAATAAAAAATTTAGCTTCAGTTAATTAATTAAAACATTTTTTAGGCACGTATCGCAAAAGATTTGAAAGAATTGAGAAACTCTTCTGTCTTTGGCTTTTTCATGATTAATGCCCTTTTTGTCCTTATTGTTTTCCTTTTACAACTTAATAAGGACAATTTACACGTAAAATGGCCCATCTCTGCCCGTATAAACGTCACATATGACGAAATAACCCAAGAGGTAATTGCTTGTAAGGGACATCGAACGCGTCGCTGTTTTCGATAGCAAAAATTTTTCTCTTCTTTCAGTGAAGATAGAACTTTTATATTGTAAATAGAGGGGCCACAAAATTCTGCACACAACATTACTGCAAGCTTCGATTCGTGACAGTCGATGTCCCACTTGAAGAATATTTATTAATATTTTTTTTTTCTTTTTATTTTTCTTTTGCTTTTCATTAATAATTTACACAACTATACACAACCAAAAAATATAAATATGAAAATATACGCTTTACTATTTTTGGACGATTTTACTACTACTACCAACACTACTCTTTTTGGCAAACGATTGAACGAAAAAAATATTCTAAATTCTTCATAATAACATAAAATCAAAACAACAAATCAAACAAATTTTTTATTGACCAACAAAAAATATTAATACACATGGCATCGGTGAAAAAAAATGTTATCGGTAAACAGGCTCGCATTGCAAGCGATTTGAAAGACTTAAGAAACAAATCAGTATTCGCCTTCTTCATGTTCAACGCATTATTCGTACTGATTGTGTTCTTGTTGCAACTGAATAAAGACAAGCTTCACATTCTGTGGCCATTGGCGCCGCGCATAAATGTTACATACGTTGAGGAAACTGCTGAGGTTTGATAAATTAAGACAAATGAAAAGAAAATTTACTTAATATTAGGAATAAATTAATGTATATGTGTTGTGTGCTTGTATTCCTCTACTTTTTCTATCCTATCTACCAAACTACTTAAGATTATTTACGAACCAGTTACTTCAACACTTTTTTCACTTTCTATCTTTCACACATACTTATCCACACCCCATCCCGTGGGTTTGGTATATTTTTTTAAATATGAATGAATTCCTATTTTATTATTTTCCTAATGTTAATTGATTAATGTAAGCGGTTTAATAATTTTTTATGTGGTGATAAATAGCACACAATTAAACGTATGAAAAGGTTTAAAAAGATTAATTTTTTAACGATTAATTTTGCTTCCTCATGAGCATATGCATATGCGAGATATTTTATTATTTTAAAATGAAATATGCGCAAATGCATAAATGTACTGAAGTCATTCTCCTGAAAATCCTCCTTATTACGTGTTTTAATGTGTTCACCTCAACCTGACTCCTTTTAATTATTACTCTAATCAGCATGAAGTGAAAATATAGTAAAAAGATTAGAAAATTTCTATATTACATAGAATTGTCTTATTCTTTTTCTACTCATGCTTATATACATTGACTCATCACTTACTTTGCAATTCTTTTTTCATGACTACTTTTTGACATTTGACACATAGTGATAACATTAAATAAACAACAAACATAAATGCCAAATCATTACATTTTTATACACTATTCATCACACAAACAAACACATACTAATCATACACATCATTCAAGATTGTCTCGTTTGTTTTGTAAAAAAAATTGAAAAAAAATCTTTTAATTGGTTTGTATACAATTAAATGACTTTTTTAAATAAATTAATCCTTAAATATTTGGAAAAATGAATGAAAACTCTTAAAATTAACAAAATTGTAAAAATTTCAAAATTAATTTTTTAAAGTTGTAAAACTTTTTATTCTGTATATGATTTGAAATCAAATTTTACAACTTTAATATTTACACACTAATTGCATAAACATTCATTATTATTGCTTTTAACATCATCATTAAGCTTGATATATTGAAAATTCAAATTTTCTTATATGCAAATTTTTATGAACATGACATAGGTGCATATTACAAAGGAATATTTACAACTTGAGCCTATCGGTTTGGTCTTTGTGTTCTTCTTTGCATTGATTTTGGTTATTCAGTTTACTGCCATGTTGTTCCATCGTTTTGGAACTATTTCCCATATTTTGGCATCAACCGAATTGAATCTCTCATGCAGCAAGAAATCAGAAGAGCTTTCACAAGATGCACTTATTGATAAAGTAAGTGATTAGACTTAATTTTATCTTTCATTGTGACTAATCTTTTGTTTATTTTTTTGTAGCATGCGGTAGAGATAGTTAAAAATTTACAGCGACTACAGGGTATTGATGGTGACTACGATAATGATTCAGGTAGTGGACCAGATCGAATAGCACGTCGCAAAACAATTCAAAACCTAGAAAAGGCACGACAACCACGTCGTCAAATTGGCACACTCGATGTAGCCTTCAAAAAGCGTTTCCTAAAATTGACAGCTGCAAATGAGGAAAACAACTTAGGAACGCCCATTTTAACTCGTCGAATGACCATGAGAGCTGAAACGATCCGTGCACTCGAGGTCAGAAAGAACTCAGTGATGGCAGAAAAGAGAAAGTCTCAAATGCAGACATTAGGTGCAAATAATGAATATGGAATAACTGGAAATGTGAGTTTTTAAATTTTTTTTTTTTGAATTTATGTATAAAATTTTCAAATTTTTAGCACAACAATAATCATCAACTGCCGAGTAGACCAGTTCGTAGCTCAAATGCTGGCATTAATGTTAAAGAGTTGTTTAATGTCAATGGTGGTGCAAATCACAATAACATTTATGGTGCCAATGCAGGTGCAGTGAATCAAGCTTATGAGCATGTGGAGGAGGAAGATGGAAATTCAATTAGACTTACACTACGCAATCAAACATCATGGGCTAGCAACTCAACGAGCACCCAACGACTTTAGGAAATTTTTAATTAATTTAAATACACAAGAGAATACAATGTGATTCAAATTATATATATTTTTATACACTATTATACCATGTGCATGGTATGAATATATGATTGATTAGTCACAAATCAATTACTGCCGTTCATTGAATACTCGAAGAAAAAATTGTATTATCTTTTGCAAGAGAAAAGTCTGAAAAATAGGTTTCTCTATAAACAATACTTGACTACTTACCTTAAATTAATTTTTTGCCTTACACTATTTACTTTTATAAAAGAAATTTTTCCAAAATTTTATGCAAAAAAAAAACTAAAAAGGAAATTTTTTTGCCATTTAAAATTTTTAATTTTGTAAAAAAAAGGTTCATGTGCACAATTTTTTATAAATCAAAAAAAATTAGACAAATTAAAATTCCAATAAAATTAAAGTCAATATGAAAGTAAATGTGCTGATTGAAATATTGGCAGCTGCTCCTTTTTCAGTCGTAGTGCTTTCAGTTGTAGCCGCTGTGGTTTCAGTTGTAGTCATTGTGTTTTCAGTTGTAGTCATTGTGTTTTCAGTTGTAGTCATTGTGCTTTCGATTGTAGTCATTGTACTTTCAGTTGTAGGCGTTGTACTCTCAGGTGTAGTGACAGTTTCATTAAATTCTCTTTCCAAAAGCAAAACAATTAAATTCATTTGTTTCATATTTTTGGAAAGTTGTTGGTTATTTAAATTTTCAGTTGATACACTTATTGCAGTATTTTTATGTTCTTGAGTGATCAATGGATGACTGAGTGTACTAATTTTCTCCAAAAATAAATAATGATCAGTATCACTGTAGATAGAACTTGCAATGTTGTTGAGAACGCGCTGCCAAGACCATCCATAGCTGTCAACAATTTCACTGTCTTGGTAATTTTCTAAAAGTTCAAATACAGTTACGATTCCGTTTTCATTTCTTAATATAGCATTAAAAATTGCTCTCCTTTCTGATTGTGTGTAATTATTGCTTTGTGTATCAAGACTTGTTTCAAGATACCCATATAAAATTTCAGAATTTCCTGTACATGCTAGAGCATTAATTAAATCGAATTTATACGATTCTTCAAAGGGCTGATACAACTTGTTCATTTCGTTTAAAACAGATTGGAATTTTGTTTCATCATCAGATTGCTTGAAATAATTGCACAAAATTGGATAATCTAATCCTCTGACAATTTTTACGATATTAGATGTTGCAACCGATCCATAATTGAATGTATCACTCCAACATTTTTGATTTCCAGCTCTGCATGCAGTGTTAATTGCTAATTCACGTGCATAACGTACTGGCATAGAATCCTCCTTAATCGAATTGACATCAACAATTTCATAATGATTGTAAAAATTTTCGGAAATTTTTAAGATGAAGCGCTAAAAATATTTTATAAGTTTTAAATTTTTAATTGAATTGCGGAATTGTACTCACATTTAAAATTTCA
Source organism: Polypedilum pembai (assembly GCA_014622435.1). NCBI lineage: Eukaryota > Metazoa > Arthropoda > Insecta > Diptera > Chironomidae > Polypedilum > Polypedilum pembai. Next base: position 3,409 of record JACWBX010001986.1, on the reverse strand, counting down.
TTTCTTGATCCAAATACATCATACAGTTCATTAAAATGTACCATAGCAATATCCCATGAAAAGAAATTAGTTTCATGCAATAAATACATTATTATTTCATAGGGAATATCAAAGTCAATATAACCAGCATTTGCAAGTGCAAAAGAATCATCAATTATTTGCATACGATTCAAAATATGAATTTTATCATAATCAATATTTTTTAGAGCAGCAATTAAAGCTCTCCAATTGTTTTCATCATAGTTGACACGATAATAACCGATTTGTTGTTTATTAAAGATGTACCAATCAGCATTATCATGTTCTATGTCATTGATGTCAAGTGCATCTTGATCATTAGCAAAATAATGTGTAAATTTCGTTTCAGAAAAATTCGGTTTAGCTGCTGTTGCATAATTAATTGGTATGTACCAACTGCTTTCGTCGTTTGAATTTCTTGTCTTGTCATCAAAGAATCTCTCTTGAGTTACATGGAATGAGTTTGTATCCGTATCGTAATGTACATTAATTAGCGGACATCCTTCTTGATTTTCCCAACTTCTAAATGCAGTTTCAAATGGAAAGTCTGTAATTCCAGACTGATCCATCTTCGTTTGTACAGCATCGATAAGATGCTGTGATGTGACTGATTTATGTTTACTAATCAATTTAAATAATTAGTTAATTATAAATTGTGATAAAAAAATACTCACTTCTCGGTGAGATAATTATGCAATGCATCTCTGAATATTTCATCACCAACTGCATAATGGAACATTCTAAGTACACAAGAAGCTGTGAATAAACATTTATAAAATGTGATTAAAAATTCTAATTAGTCGGTAATTCTATACCCTTATCATAAGTTATGTCATCGAAAGAATTATTTATATCATCAACTGTTATTAATTCAGAGGACATTGATCTTGTAGATGTTGAAGCATCAGTGGTAAAGGCATATGGTAGCATAATATTTCTACTATAAAATTCTCGCATATTCCATTCTGGATAGACCATATCAGTTAAATAATACATGACATAAGTTGCAAAGCCTTCATTCAACCTTTAAAAAAAATAAATATATCAAAAGAGTCTTAAAACATGATAACTTTAAGCTCACCATAAATAATTCCACCATTCGGCTTGATAACGAATTTATAAATAAAAATAGGAAAAAGTTATTATTAAAGAAACAAAAGTTAAAAGATAGTCCTACCTGTCACTAAATTACCAAAAAACATATGAGCTCTATAAAGAGATTTAAAAGATGAAAATTTTATTATAATAATCAAATTTGATAAAACTTACATTTCATGAGCAATCAATCGAACTCCACGCTGTTTCAAATTATGACTGATATCAGTATCATTTTCCTCATAAACCATTGCGGCTTCTCTATAAAGAATTAAACCCCTAAATTGGAAAGAATATTGATAAAATAAAGTTCTGATTATATGTTAATATTTCGACCAATTACCAGTTCTCCATTCCACCTCCTTTTCCAGGTATTGCTCCTGAATCGAGTTTTGGTAAGTCAAATGTCATATTAGCAAATTTTTCAAGTGCTTCAAGTAATTTAACAGAATTTTCTAAACCATATTTTGCCTTTTCTTCAATTCCAGGTCTTGTCCAAATTCTTTGCAATGTCTGTTCCGGATTGTCTTCATTTGATAGATATTTGAAATCAGAAACAAGGAATGCTAAAAGATAGGTGCTCATCGGTGGTGTTGAATCAAAATGTGTCGTTATTGTTCCATCATTACTAGATTTTTTAATATAAAATTATTTTCTTGAAATATTATTTAAATTCAAATCTTACTAACTTTTGAATTTCATCAATATTTGGCATATTTGAGACAGCAGTATAAGTTTGATCATGTGTGATTTTCACATCAAAAATAGATCGATATTCTGGCTCATCAAAAGAGGGAAAGCATCGTCTTGCTTCAACAGCTTGGAATTGAGTTGTTGCCAAATATTTCACTACTGGCTGTTGATTTTCATCAAATTCAATGTATGAGTCCCGATAGAATCCATCAATTTCAGTTAATAGATGTGTTGAATAATCGATAGTAATGGTTATTTCAGTGTCCACTAAAAGATCATCAAAGAAGTAAATTGCTAGTGTGTCAACATCTGAATTTTGATAATATTGTAGAATTTGAATTTCTTCATTTGTGGGTTTTCTGACAACTTTTAATTCATGAATATTTTGATCTTTTGAATGAAGTAAAATTTTATTTGTTACTTCAATTATTTTGGTATCAATCGATACATGTCCGGTATATAGAAGTTCACCTTTATGAAGATTTCTTACATCGAGATGAAGATCATAGTGAGTAGGTTTTGCAATTTTTGGCAATCTCAATAGTTCTTCAAATTCTCGGAAAGGTTTGAGGAAATTGTGAATATATATGGAAAATTCATTGCTTGATTTACTTAATGCCCATTCTTTGTTGAATTTAATATTATTCGTAATTGAATCACGAGTTGAATTCTTAACTTGACTTTTTTCTTCAAGTTGATCGAGCAAGGTATAAATAATATTCTCATCCTCAGATGTTGAAATTCTTTTTGATGCTGAGATCAAAAGTGAATCGATGAAATTTTCTTCTGCAAAACTGTTAAACAAAATAAATTTAATTATAGCTAAAAAATAAATGATTGAACTTACGTCGAAATAATGTCATTGTAATATTCCAAAATATAATTAGACAATACTTTTAATCCAACATGACTTCTTTCAACTAGTTTTGTATAAATTCTTCGTCTTTCATGTGTGCGATAAAAAATTTCACTAGTAGTTGTTGTGTAAAGCAATTGTTTGAGAAGTTCAGGATCGCTCGAACATAAAAGACCATCAATAATTCTTAAACGTTCAGTTTGATAAATAGATTTTTGGAAACGGTCAAAATGTCGTTTAAATTCATCAGTTCTGTTCATTCCTTTCATACCGTTGCAAATATAAGTGATTTCTAAAGGTTTTAAAATTGTTTCAGCTTTCATTCCTTCATATGAATATGTCAAACATTCTTCATCCCCCATTCTACATGTCCAATCAATAGCAAGTTCAAACGCTGATTCTTCTGAATTTGTGATATCGTTCTTTTCAAAATCACGCAATAAATATAATTTTCTAATAAGCAATCTCACAAATCTTTGAAAATCTTCATGAACCTCAGTTCCTTTCAAAATGTAATCAAGTTTATCAAATGCAACAGTTGCTGGATACCATGGCATGTAATCAGTCTCACGACTCAAATAGCTAACAACTTCAAGTGCAATGTCATATGAAATTACACCATCAAATGCCAATGTGAGAGCATCATCGACTAATTGAGCACGATTGAGAACATGAATTTTAGTGTAATCATCACTGTTCAAAACTTCAATAATTTTTCTCCAATTGTTTTCATCATAATTGACACGA
>JACWBX010001983.1:0-10651 GCA_014622435.1 Polypedilum pembai | reverse complement strand
TATTTTTTCGGTCACTAGAAATTTTTTGAAATATTTTTCTGGTCACTAGAAATTTTTTGAAATATTTTTCTAGTCACTAGAAATTTTTTGAAATATTTTTCTAGTCTCTAGAAATTTTTTGAAATATTTTTTCGGTCACTAGAAATTTTTTGAAATATTTTTTCGGTCACTAGAAATTTTTTGAAATATTTTTCTAGACACTAGAAATTTTTTGAAATATTTTTCTGGTCACTAGAAATTTTTTGAAATATGTATGTAAACACGCTACAGGTCAGAGATTTCATTTTTATGCCAAAATTTTTGTGGATTCGTGATCAGCGACCCAAAGTTAGGTTCGTATCAAGTTTTGGTGAAGATTGGTGCAAATGAAGTGCATGGTGCACCATGGGCTTCAGGCACTAGGGCATGTTAAAAATCGACTTTTTCATAATATAGGAGTATAGCACCTCGTTGGAAAGGTCTCGACGCGTAGATCACGATGGCATAAATGGCATTTTCGGGATAACGTCGACCACAGACCAGTAAAAGCCGATGAATGGCAGTACATGGTGGTCCGGCATGATGTTGATCAAAAACTTCCCAAATGTCATGAAATGGATAGAAAACATGTCGAAAGTGATTTTTTGACATGAAACCCTGGTGCATGGACTTCAGGCACTAGAGCATGATCTGCGGAAATTTTCATAATATAGGGATGTTGCATATCGTTGGAAAGGTCTTGACGTGCAGACTACAATAGCATCAACATTTTTAGGAATAATGACGAACATGGGCCAGTGCATGCCGATTAATGGTGGTCTGACTCTATTTAATCATCATAATATTAAAAATATTTTTTTTTAAATTTTTTCCTTCTAATCCTTCTTTATGTTTTTTAGCATAGAATAAATTGACATAAAAAATATTGATATCAAAAATTTTTTTTAATTTTTCTACTTATTAATTCTGGCTTTATTTAACTCATATTTTTTGATTAAATTAATTATTACCACACTTTTTTACCACACTTTTATTAATTTCCACTTGTCTGTCTGTTTGTTTGTGATGTTTCGCACATTTGTTTACATTTTACTTACTTATCAATTTCTATTTTATGAAACTCGGATATGGCCAGACAATTGAAAAATCAACTTTTCTATTAAAAAATCACTCGGAAATATATCGAGGGTCTAGGCGAGATTCGAATTCACTACCATCGAATTACTAAACCTAAACGATACCGAGTGAACCATTAAAAGCTTTTAAATTTTATTCAAACTCTTGCAGAATAACTACTTAAACACAATTTTAGTGTAAATTCACTATAAATCTTTCTCGCATATTGTTTCACAGCTAAAATGACCAGAATCAATGAAAAAGTACTTAAAACATACTAAAAATGACATTTAAAATTTTCGCCTTCGACAAGATTCGAATCGCCAACCATCGAGTTATTAGACTAAGACCTTATCGATTGAACTATCAGAACTATTAAAGGCTTGTAAAAACTTCGGCTAAAAAGCTATTTGAATCACGATTTAATATGAAATCTGTGAAAATTGATCTCGTATTGGGTTTCACAACTATTCTGTAGTTAAATGTGGAGGACCGAACATTTAATTTACTTCGGATTTTCTAACTCAACTTTCGATTATTAATCATTATAATATAACTTTGAAACTTAAAATATAGCTCAGAACTCGATGACAATGTATGTTTAAATAAATTCTAGCATTGATTCAACAGTATTTTAATGAATATTTATAAAAAAATAAATTTCATATGGAAAAGTTCCGAAAATTTCCGTTGGTGGCGCTGTAACCGCTCTTCTAAAATTTGTCAAATTAACTGATCAGCAATAAGCTCGCACTGGTCATTTATCCGCTATATTAACTGAACGGCAATAAAATCACTGATCAGCAATAACTGGTCACTTTCCGTTATATTAACCGACCGTCAACAAAATGCGAACGAAATTTGTATTCACACCATTGTGTCCTGCTTATTAAGCTTTTAACAAAAACACAAGAATCTACTGTTAAAACTAAAAAGTAGAAAATAATATTATATATAATTTTAAAAATTAAAACCATACTTTTATTGAAGCGAACTAAAAAGTAGAAAATAAGCTTTTAGGTCTCTTGTCTTCTGAAGAAGTCTTTATGGTGAAAGTTACATTTGATTATTTAATTCTATAATTTTAGTCTTACACTACTACACTTAATTATATGTTAATATTTAACACTATAAAAGTGTGGGGACGCATATTATTAACTCTGTCGTGTATTATATTATGATTAGACGACAATATTATACAGTAGATAATATTAATTGTAAGATGCGCCCCACACTTTTATAGTGTTAAATGTGAACATATAATTAAGTGTAGTAGTGTAAGACTAAAATTATAGAATTAAATAATCAAATTTAACTTTCACCATAAAGAATTCATCAGAAGACAAGAGACCTAAAAGCTTATTTTCTACTTTTTAGTTCGCTTCAATCAAAGTGTGCTTTTTAATTTTTAAAATGGGCAAACGCAAAAAAAAATTGTTCGTCATTTTCGGTTTTCGATCGTTAATTTCTCAAAACTGGGATAACTTAGAATAGAAGTTAATATACCATTCTGTAGTACTAATTAGTACTACAATTTGAGATATTAACATTGAAGATTGCTACTTCTGTTAAAAAGTTATAGCCGATCAAAAACCGAAAATGACGAACATTTTTCGTGAAAAAAGTATTTGCAGTTTTTTGTATTCCGCGATTTCTCTTCAATTACTTTATCAATTTTAATACTTTTTACTTTGTTTTAAAGCTAGAGAATTTGTTTAGAGTCTATTATAAAAGGAGTTCTGAGCTGCCTTGACGGGTCAGTGGTAAGACGCTGGCCTTCCAAGCTGATGGTCCTGGATTCGAATCCCGAGGTGGAAGCCTCGTGGAATCTGAATTTTCAGGTTTTTTCACGCTCAGAACTTACTGCTATCGGATCGCAGTATAAAAGGTAAGGTCCCCCGACGAGATAATACGAGAACGTCAGGCTCATTACCTGTCTTGATAAGTCGTATCGTCGGGAAAATAAATGACTGGATCGTTTTTATGACGCCATACGCTTCTTAATGGAGTAACAGGAATTTATTTATTGTATTATTATAAAAGTAAATCAAAATTAAAGTTAACTAGATAATAAAAAATCAAAACAAAACGGAAAAAATTAAAAATTAAGAAAATGGTGAACTACGGGAGCTATTGCTTTGGATTGATTTAAAGCTTAAACAATTCTCTTTTGATTGCATAATACAGATTTAATATATAATAAGCAAAATATATTGAAAATTTAACATATTTGAATCGCCTTTTTTATCATATAAATTGTTTGTGCATCGATCCGATATTACATTAAATGCTTAGAATTACGTTTGACTTGAGTCTTCCTGTAGTTGTTTTGCAGCAATGAGTAACTCAAAAGCGATAATATTGATTGAAGTTTTGTTTTTTTAAAGAAAATTTGAGAATTTGCCATTTTCAACTGAGTAAACAATAAAATTGTATTTTTTTCTTTCCCAAAATTAAATCAAATTAAAGCATTTTGATTAAATGCAAACAATGGTTTTGCGGAAATAAAAGTTTTACTGAAAATGAGCTATTGCTCAGTCAAAACAAAAAAATTTCCCGATTTTTTTGCGTTTACCCAAATTTATTTAATCATCATAAGATTAAAAATATTTTTTTTAAATTTTTCCCTTCTCGTCATTGAATATCCTTCTCTATGTTTTTTTAGCATAGAAAAAATTGACATAAAAAAATATTTATACAAAACAAATTTTTTAATTTTTCTAGCTATTAATTCTGGCTTTATTTAACTCATATTTTTTGATTAAATTAATTTATTTAATCATCATAATATTAAAAATATTTTTTTTAAATTAAAAAATATTATTTCATATGATATATGTATTATATTCAATGTGTTCCTTAGCTTCACGGAGAAAAAGTATTCCTTTAATATCATTTTCTTCATCTTTTGTTAATCTTAGTTTCTTGAATAATTCATTGAGGCAAACTTTGTAATTAATATCTCTATCTATATCTCGAATAAAAATGAATTCATTAGGATTATGACTCATGCATGCTGCTTTGATATGTCTATATTCATACGATGAAATAAAGGTGTGAACTAAATCGTAATCATCCATTTGTGGAATTTTAGATTTGAGATCGATCAAATTAATATTTTTTGCAGCTTAGTGATGATGAGAAAATAAAGAAGTTATGTACCCCTAATATATACAAAAGCAGTCAGAAAGAAATTAAAAAGTATGATTTTGAAAAGTATCTAGTTAACAAGAAGGTTATAAATAGTTATAATGAGAAACATTTAAGGGATTTAGTGTTAAGTAATGTGTGTGATTTTTCACAGAGGTATAATTTGGTTTTTTTTTTTAAATTTTTTGATTGAGATTTCGTTTCTGATTTCATCTGGTAATTTGTTGAAAATCTTGATGCCGAGATGAGAACAGTCCAAAGCTAGTCGATTAGATCGTTTAAATGAAGATACTTTATAAAGCCCGTTCAATCTTGTTTTACTGCCAATCTTTTTAAATTCGGGTAAGTTGTCACTTTCCATTAATATTGATTTTTTTATTTGTAGGATCATTGAGTATAAGATAACTCCAAGAACGCACAGTGTATTAGGCATAATCTCTGAATAGAGCTCCACAGTTTGATATTGAGGATCCAGATTAAAAATCAATTTTATGCATCTATTCTGTAGGATTTGCAATCTCTTTATATCGCTGAATGTAAGGTTTGAGTAAATAAATCCACAATAGTGAAGATGAAACATGAAGTGACTATTGAAGAACAATATTAATTGAGTAATGTTTAAATGTCTTTTCATAATCCTAATGGCATTAACAACGTCACTTAGCTTTTTTGTTACAATCGCTGCTTGATTCTTAAGAGTGAGATTTTCATCAAGGATCAAGCCTAAATGTTTATGTTGCGAGACAAAATTTATTGAGAATTTATCATAAATTGTGAGCTTTGTGATTTGATCAATGCAAACCTCAAGCTCCTAATCACAATATATATTTTAAAGATATCAACATATTATATATCAAAATATGCGTATTAAAATATTCTGTCATTTAATGCTGCTTGTCTTCGACGACATGATATTGAAATTGTAACTGAAATATTAAATTCAAATTTGTAATGCGACGCTTTTCCGACTTTGCTAATTTCGGTTTGAAAACCCTATTTTTTTTCTTCACTTTAAGTGAGAACTCTGTCGCGAAAAGGTCGCAGATATAAAACAAGTTTTTGTAAGTAAAATAATGAATTAAAATAGACTTTAATAATAAAACCTTTCACTTTACAGTGAAATTTATATTATAACCAGAACTTCAATTGATTTTCATTGCCCACGGGCGAAGTTAGGCGAAATATTTTTCAAACCTTGTCGACCGCCACGCGACAATTTTCAAAAAACTTGAAAAAAGTTTTTTTTGTTCATTCGGAAGTCCCAGCTATTTGAAGAGAATCCAGGAAGATTGATTTGTGAGCAGAAGGACGAATTTGATTGGAAACCGAATTGAAAAATCAGCAGATTGACTGCAAATTCATCACTGGAAGTCTGAAGATTTTACTGGATCTAGGTAACCTCAATTTATTTTCACACTAATTGTTTGGTTTTCTTTTCTCCTCTGAAAACTAACACAAAACTAAACTCGAAACTGAGGAACCTAAGTTTGTAAGTTTCATACAACTAACAAAAGTGCGAAAATATATAGGTTTTGAGTCAAATTTAGGTGATTGACACCATTTTGGATTTGACAAAAAATTGATTTGTGCGAAGAATTCGCAAATTGTTAGTCGCAGAAAGCGATTCATAGAGTTTGATTGGGTTTATTTCCTCCATTGAAGTGAGGAATAAACAAATTTAGTCAGAATGACTAGTTTGAACACGTTGAGTGTAGATCCAGAATGGATCAAAGATTATACGGCCAAAGATCCACTGACGGATTCTGATATGGCGTATTTTTTACCCGGTCATACTTTGAAACCGGATGTGAAATGTCATGCAACTGTTTACCATTGGGAAACAAGATCAGCAGCACGAAAAGTTTTGACTGAAAAGAGTCAAGTTATGGAAGGTGATGTTTTAACTGTTCCAAAGTATCACCCAATGTCGCTGTGTTTTGGATGTAATAGGACATATCATTTAATGTGTGTTGATATCACATTAAAAGCTGCAGATTCACATAAAGATTGGTTTGGTCTTCCATGGTTGTGCCCTGAGTGTCGTTTTGATCCCATCAACCCCACCGCATGTGCGTATTATGCGTCCAATGATTGGACGAATGGTCTTTCCTCTCGTCGTCGACAATTGTTTAGTTCGATTGCTCTCACTAGTGATAAAAAATTAGTTGAAGCTAGGAAAACATCTGAAGAATATTATAAAGATGATATAGATTCATGGATTGAACATGAAACAACAGCTTATGTCTCAGCACAAGAATTTCAATTGCAAAAGGAAGAGTGGAATAAAACGATGGATCAAATGGCTGATGTTATTAATGAAAGAGATAGCTTAATTGAAAAGGCTAAAGAAAGAGACGAATTGAAAGCAAGATTAGCTCAATTGGAAAACAAATTGAATGAGTCCACAATTAATCAACCATCATTTAATACTCCTTCGTCCACTTTCATTGATCAAAGTAGAATTACTTCAGCTAAAGATATTTTCACTAGCATTTATCAATTGGCTAAAAAGAAGAAAATTAATACCAGTGCTAATGCTCAGTCTACTAGTCAGTCATCACCAGTAGCACCACAAGATCAATCCGGAGCTGGGCTATTCCGGCCAGATAGATCTTATTTAGATGGAATCGATTTAACTAAATTAGATGTTTCTTCGAAAATTTCTCTTAAGTCTGCTAATGCTCAGCGTGAATCCACGCTTGCACAAAAGGAAGTGGCTAAATCGATTACTTTAGAACAGCAGAGAAAATCTTTGCAAAAGATTGCTTCATTCAATGGCGATGAGCGTGAATGGATCAGATTTAAACGAGATGTGCAGAGACATCAAGAAATTGGTGAATATGATGATAATTTGATGAAATTGCTTGTGATGAAAGCCTTGGAGGGCACGGCAGCTGATCGAGTTAGAGACATGATTGATATTATGCCGTTTTCATACACAATGAAGGTTCTTGAAGAAACTTTCAGAGATCCTACTCGTATCATTCATTAGAGAGGGGATGAGATTTTAGCGTTCACAATTGGAAAAGAACTTTATAAGGAAGACACAATTGTTTTGATTACAAAAATACAAGCTTACTTCGCTTCATGTAAATATGCTGGAATTGAAATTGCAAATACTCACTTTCTTGCTAAGCACATATTTGATCAACTGGCATCTGAACAACGACAAAGATGTCGTAAGTTTCATAGAGAAGAGCATAGAGAAGACTCCAATGAATTGATCGATCTGACTACTGTGTACAAATATCTAGAGTCTATACTGAAAGATCTAGATGAAAAGAAAAATAAAACTTCACAAGTGAATTCCACTTCATTTGTGTCACCAGCTACATCAAATTCAAAACCGAGTAACGCTAATAAATTTGATCATTATGATGTGAGAGATTTAAGTCAAGCCAAATATTATGGCTACAATATGAATTTGATGAATGCAATTGAGAAGAAATGTTTAAATTGCAATAAAAATCATTACACTGTTGAGTGTAAGGGATATTATGATATGGATAAAAATAAACGAAAGAATTTCATAGCAGAAAAAGGCTTATGCCAAAACTGTGTTGTTACAACTGATCATAAAGCAGCTGACTGCAATTTAAAGCCATCTTGTGGCAAGTTTGAAAATGGTTCAAGATGTCGTGGAAAACATCACGTATCAATTCATGGTTTAAATAGAAATAGACAACAGAATTTTCATAGAAATAGAAATAATTCGAACAGAAATTCAAATCGAGCTTCAGACATTCAAAATACATACAAAAATAATGCTGAAGGCAAAGTTGACAAGCCTAATGTCGAAAATGCTTTAAGGAACGCTCCTTCTATAAGTCAAAGCGGTGTCAGCAGAGTTAGTGATGCAATTCGCAACAATTCATTAACAATTGCGATGATTATGTCACCTTTAAACACTAACAGCCTCAATTCTGATCAAGGCAACACTGTAAAAGTCTTTAAGACAAAATTCTTTTCCGAAAATGGAAACACTATTGTTGGCTATGCTGTTGGTGATAGCGCGTCTGAAACGACACTGATGAGTGAAAACATGCGCAAAGCGCTTGATTTGAAAGGTGAAAATTGCAAGATCAGCGTAAGATGGGCTGATTCTACATTGAAATCGATACATGCAGTAAGAGTTGATTTAGAAGTGAGTGGAGTACAAAGTAAAGCAGAGAAAAGTGTTTTACATGATTGTTATGCTGTTAGCTCAGATGATTTTGAATTACCTCCACGTTCATTGAATATGAAGCTTCTTAAAAAACATTTTCCTTATTTGAAGCAAGTGAAGTGTGAGAGTTATGAAAATGTTGTACCGCAATTGTTGATTGGCAGTCACCATGCAGCTATAATTGAAAGCTGCGGCAAACTATATGAAGGTGGTACTGGAAAACCAGTTGGTCTATTGGCTAAACTAGGATGGTGTGTTTATGGAGGAAATCCTGAAACAATTCAAGCTTACAGTATCTCAAATATTCAATTTGTACGAGAGCAAAATATAAAAGAAACAGCAATGTCGAATGAAGATTTATTTGAAACTTTTTCTTACTTTAATTCAGTTGAGAATTTAAACCTGCCGAAAGAAATTGGAAGTAGACACACAGAAGATGAAACAAAAGCCCTAGAAATTATGGATGAGGAAATGAAATTATTTCCTGATAGATCCATTGAAGTTCCTCTTGTATGGAACAGGGATAATAAAATGATTCCTATTATTCCAAACAATTTTCGTATGGTCTTGAAAAGACAAGAAGAACATGAAGCTAAATTGCTCAAGAATCCTGAACATCATTGAAAATTCAATGAGAAATTTAAGGAATATTTAGCAGAAGGCTATATTAGGCCAGCTACTGCTGAAGATTTGGATGGTCAATGGATTAACATTAATTACTTGCCGATGACTTTGGTCATTAATAAAAATAAAAATCCTGTTGGCTATAGAATAGTTTTTGATGCTGCAGCCAAGTATAATGGCACATCACTCAATCAGAACCTTCTAAAAGGGCCTGATTTATTAGTTAACATGAATGACCAGTTCTCTACATGAGAGCGAAGAGAGTTGGATTGACAGCAGATATTCAAGCCATGTTTATGAGAATGAAAGTCAACTTGCGCGATCAGCAGTGTCAGCGTGTTATTTTTAGAGAATCACCTGATGAGGATTGGAAATTATTCATTGCTTCAAGCGTCCTTTTTGGACCGACCTGCAGCCCATTCCAATCACAATTTTGTAAGAATCTGTTGGCTAAAGCATGCACTCAAAGAAAAATTTAACAATGAAATTGTAATTTCAGTACTAAATTTCACAATTTGCATTGTTAAAATAGCGATGACAATTAATGTTGTCAATTTTTACAATCCGATTGTAAATTTTCTTTAACAATCAAATTGTAAAAATTTGCATTTAAATTTTTGAAAATTTCACAATTTAAATTGTTAAAATTAACAATTGAAATTGTGAAAATTAAAATTTAAAAAAAATTAATATTACATTGAATATTGTCAATTTTTACAATTCCAATTGTTAATCGCGGTCACCCATCTAAGTAAAGATTATCATTAATGTTGCTTAACTTCTCATATTTTCACTTTATAACTTTATCCATTTTGTATATTTATTTAAATAATGAATGATGACAAATTAAACTATTTTAATCAAAATGTTTCTTAAATTTAAAATTTAAGATTCTTATGAGATTATTTCAAAATCTTTTAATATTAGTAATACATTTTATTTCTAAAATTGTCTTGTCTTAAATTTCATTCATTTTCATTCTTTAACAATTTCCATTGTGAATTTTTACAATCAAAATTGTGAAAAAAATTTACAATATAAATTGTAAAAATTGACAATTGATTTTCAATTTTAAAAAAGAGCAACAATTAGTATTTGATAACGAAAAATTGTGAAAATTGACAATATTTTTGTTAAATCTGAGCAAACTTAATTTCACAATTTGAATTGTCAATTTTTTTCTTTGGGTGTGGCAAGAGACTTATCCTAAAGCTGCAGAAGTCATTCAAAAATACATGTATATGGATGATTTGTTGATGTCAGCATCTAGTGAGGAGAAAGCACTAGAAATAGCAAATTGCATAGAAATGTTCTCATCAATTAATTGGAATTTAATATCCTTTCAAAGTAACACACTCAGAGAAATTGTTAACTATAAGAATTGTAATTTCCATACAAAATTTAACAATTTCGATAGTTGAATTTGAGATTAATATTATGATTGTTGTTTTTACTATTTAATTGTTGATTTTTGTAAATTTTTTTCAAACATCATAATTTTAAAATTTACTATAACAATTGTTAAAATTTCAACGATTAAAATTGTAAATTTAACAATAAATATTGTTAAATTTTACAACTTGAAAATATTAAAAAATAATTTTAACTATTTATATT
>JACWBX010001982.1:0-13995 GCA_014622435.1 Polypedilum pembai | reverse complement strand
AACAGCCAGCCGAACAGCCAGCCAGCCAGCCAGCCAGCCAGCCATATGCATAAATCTAATGTTGTGTTCTCTCTATTTTAAGAGCTGGCTCTTATACTTTAATATATATTTTAATAGAGGGAACACGGTAGCACTAAGTAAACTAAAATTCCTCAAAAATAAATTGTCATATGATATTAATCTATGGCAAGTGCAAGCGAAACTTAAAATTATTAAACTAATAAAATCAAACTTACGATCAATTTCAACTTGACGACAATATTCTTGAAACTCTTTTTCTTTATCTTTCATTTCTTTCATTAAAGTTTCCACATATTCATTTTTCTCTTCCAATTGTTTTTTAAAATTAGCTTCAAGTGCATCAATAGTTTCTTGCAAGCAACTGCTAGATTTTCTCAATTTTTCTTCATACATTTCAACAACATCATCAACTTTTTTCTTCATTGCCTTTTGATTTTCATATTCAATAATGATTTTCTCATTGAAATTTGCTTCAAGTTCTTCCACTTCTTTTTTATGCTTTTCATTTGATTTTATCAACGTCATTGTTAACTCATTAATTTGCTCAACATGATAAGCATCCTGCTGATCAAGTTCTTTTCTTAATTCAGCAATTGTTTCCGAATATTCTGCACGAATATCATTCATTTGATCAGTAAAATAAGATTCGCCTTGTTCTTTCTCATACATGAACTCTGAAACTTGTTCATTAATTCTCATTTGTAGAAGATTCATTTGATGTTCTTTTTCAAGTAATTCATGTCGTGCAATTAATACATCTTCAATATGACCTAAATCCTCATCCATTTCAGCCATTTTTGTTTCTGCATTTGTAATTGTCCAAAATACTAATGTACCATCATCTCCTACACTTACAAGTGTTGAATCATCATAAGTTATGCATAATTTATTAATTGCACGATGATAGAAGCGATAATTTAAAAATTTTCCACCACCTGATTCAAGAAATGGTAGTTTAATGTTATAAAGACATCCACGTTCATTTGCGACAAAAAGCATTTGATCAGATCTTGAAAAAGCGAGTGTTGTTAATGGCGAATCATCAGGAGCACGAAATTCTCTAATTAATTCTGATTTGCTTATTTCACGCAAATATGCAGTATGAGTTACACCAACAATATAACTTTGATCAGAAGAGACAGCTAGATTTCTGTATAAAGTTCCTTTCTGTACAAGTTCATTGATTCTTTGACCTGTTGTCAAATCCCATTCATAAACAGATCCTTCTCTTCCTGATGACACTAAATATCGATCATCAGTTGACCATGCAAGACTCAAGACATTATGATGACCAACTAAAGTATGATGTGTTTCAAATGTAAAAACACAAACAATTGAAATTTCTTTTTCACAACCAATTGCAATTAAATGTCCACGATGTGAAAATTGTAAAACTGTTGTTCTTGAATAATTAAATGATTTCAAGAGTTTTAAGTCTCTTAGTTGAATTTGATAAAATCTCACAATGTCAATGAAGGCAATGGCAGCAATAAAACCAGAAGGATGAAGTGAAACACATCGAAGATCGATAAGAAATTTTTTAATCAATTCAACTTTCATCGTTTCATAATTCCAAATTCTTACAGTTAGATCAGTTGAAAGTGTCATGACAATTGGTTTCCATGAGCAAACTGATAAATCAATGATTGAGTCAATATGAAGAGGTTCACCGAGAAATTTAAACTCTATTTGACTGATACCAATGGTCTCGGGTGCAAAAAGTTGTCCAACAAATAGCTGGCTGTGTTGAGTTGTTGCAACAATTGTGTCTTCTTCTTCATTTATTGCTATATTTGAAATAACATAAAGTGAAGCATCAAAAAGTTGAACAGGAATGACCAGCAGTGTCTTTTTAGTAAATTTATGTGAAGATTCTTTTTGAAAAACATGAACCATATTATGAGTGGCAAAAGCAAAGCCAGTTTTGAATGTTGTAAGGCATTTGATTGGATAAGTTTTTGTTGCTAATAAATGAACAATTGTGCTCTGTCTTTGACTTGTTTCATCTGCATCAGGCTGTGTGAGATCAATTATATCGACATCTGTCATGTTATATTGAGCTTTCAATTCACCTCCTTCAATGAAGAAAAGTTCCATTTTAGCAGAGCCAGCAATTATTATTTCACCCGAAAGCCATGTTAAAGCTGTAACTTCAATATTATCTCCTTTAATTGTACCCAATTGACCAAATCCTTTTTCAGTTTTGTTCATAATTTTCATCATATTTTCACCACCGACTGTGACTATGCTTGTGTCACTAGGATTACATTTAACAAGAGTTGCACGACCAGGATAGTTTTTATTTGAAGCTCGACCAGTAACCATTGTGTCATTTTTTCCAAATGTATAAATTGTAATAAATGCATCTGGTTCTCTTGATAAAACTGCCATTCCTCTTGAGTCCGATGTAAAGCACATATTTCCAACTGCTTGTGTTGGACATTCTACTGCAAGTTGTAATACTCTTAATCGCTTTAGTTCTTCTATATCGTAAATGCTTATTGTTGTTCTATAAAGAAAGATTTTTAGTTATTTAATTTATTCAAATTAAGAAAAACTTACTTATCTGTTATGATATTTAATTCAGAAATTGCAATCAATTTTCGATTTGGACTAATTACAATTATTTCAGGATTTATATTTTCTGGCAATCTATAAATAATTTAAAAATATTATTATCATCACTGTAGAAAAACAGACTATTTTTGTAACGGACATTTAGATATATGAATTATTATTGTTAAGTTGTTGATTCAAGGCGAAAATAATTCTGACGAAAAAACGAAAGAAAAAAATTGTTCAGATTTTCTCAACAATTCTAGTCTTTTGGCTCTTATGATGTATTTAGAACGCTTCTTTAGTGTCATATTAAACTAAACCTAGTAGTATAAGAGCCGGAAAACTTTTTTAAATTCAATTTTGTTGAAATTTGTTTACAAAATCTTTCTCTACAAAACTTGACGAAAGATTAACAAAAAATGACCAAAAAATTTGTTCAAATCTCCTCTGCAATATCAACATCTTGGCTCTTCTAATGTATTTAGAAAGATTCTTTAGTGTTGTATTAATGTAATCTAAGTGATATAAGTGCTGGGAAACTCGTTTAAATTTAATTTTCTTAATGACGATTTTTTAGTGTTTAACAACTTAACAGTAATAATTTAAATATCTAAATGTCCGTTACAATAATAGTTTGTATTTCCACAAACACAATTCCGAGTAATCAAAAATATAAACGGAAAGCATTTTATATGTCTTTAGCATGTCACGGAAAGTTGTTTGATTACTCGGGAATCTTATTTAAAAAGCATTTTATATTTACCTCAAAAATCTCTGTTCATGTGTGACAAAATTTTGAATGACAATGACGTTTGCAGCGGGATAAATAATTTCATTTTTAGCCATAGTAAAATGAATATTGCCAAGGACATCATTTCGCAAGCCAAAAAGCCTTTTAGGCTGCAATCCAACTGTTTTATTCTGCATCTGCTGCTGTTTGATTTGTCTAAACTTCTGAAATTTCATTAAAGCATTCATGTTTGCTATGATATTTTTCTATTCTCCTTCTTCTATGTAAAAATTGTTTATCCCTTTCGTTCTTTTTTTATTGACAAATTTGTCCCCTTTCGTCTTCCGTCCTTTTCTTCCTCCTTGTAAAGTAATTTTATACTTAATTAAAAGTCACGGAATTCTTTTTCTTTGACAAACAACCACAAAAAAAAGACTTGAATAAAAATTTGTTTTATTGATCAAGCAAAATTCCTTAACAATGCAACAACTTTCACCCTTCATGCTTAAATCAACTAACTAGTCAGTAACTAAGTAGTGGAACTAAATAAAAGTTTAAGTAATAGAATGTGTGGTCTTATAAAGAAGTGTATAGGAATCTAAACTGTTGGTTTCATGTCAGCAACGTTAACTTGAACAAATGCAATAGTTTGGTTGAGATGTTCTGTAGTGTTAAAGCGAAGTGTGAAGAATCAAGCAGCTTCATTGGTAGGAATCGAATCTTTGTTTGAAAGTCGCTAATAGCAGTCATTAGCTTCTTTGAGAATATGTAAATGTCAGATGAGCAGAAAAAAAGACATTTTGACATGTCTATGTCCGAGCGGGAATCGAATCCGCGTCTCCTAATTTCCGGTCAGGTACTCTTCCACTAAGCTACCGGCGGACATCTCAAAGCTTGGCAGAATGCCAACTTAAACTTTTTATCTGCTCAAGTTATCGTTGCTGGACAGGAAATACTTCGTATTTCCAACAGTAAATATCAAAAATCAAATCCATAACTTGAGCAGATAAGAGTTTAAGCTGACAATCTGCTAAACTTTGATGTATCCGCCAGTAATTTAGTATTAAGGCTGACATCTGTCCAGCAATCAAGATTCAATTGCTCTATTAGACATGTTAAAAAGCTTATCTAACATAAAAAGAATTTAAAAGTTTTGTCATAAGTTTTTATTATAAAATTAATGGTCAATTAGGTATACAATGTTATCATAAATTGGAATTTTATTGAGATTATAATTATTTTGATCCTAGTGGAATAATGAAACTCAAATCGTCTCCGAATTCTCCCCATGCAATACGATTAGTTTGAAATGTAATAATCCAAGCTGTAAGAACTATTATCCAAAATAAAGTTCCAATTCCAGATAATATAACATCTGAAAAGGCAAACATTAAATTCATTGAATCTTTCTATATAAATCTACTTACATTTCCTTATCGTTTTCTGTTCATCAAAAGGTGGTTGTTTAAATGCAGAATCATAAAACCAGAAGAAATTGATTAACCATACAAAAGGAAGGAAAATAAATCCCGCTGTAAATTAAAACTTTAAATATCTCATTTTTTCTAGCATTTATTATGCTTATAAATCTCACCTCTAAAATACCATTGACAAAGGTTTAATTTCTTTTCATTTGAAACACGATTAATGTCCATTTTAAGTCTTTATTTTAAATAATTTTTTTGGAAAAATATAAATAAAATTTTTGTTTCAATTACTCATTCATTTCACAGCTGATTCTCTTAACAGAACAAACTTTATGCCATCTAGTGCTCAACACAAAACAAAGAAAATGAACGAAAGTTGCACGAATCATCACAAAAACTTTTCTGCCATCTAGTGAACAATATGGGAAATAAAAAGAATAATAAGATAACAATTTTTGTTGATATAATTATTCATAAAATTGCGTAGTTTACAAATTAAAAAACCATGACATCAGATGATAATTTAACTAGAATTGAATTTGCAGTTAAAGTGAAAGATGAGAAAGGTCTAAACATAGTGAAATCATCGTTAATTAATGAAGGAAAACTTTCCAAAGAAAACATTGAAAGTGTAGTTGATGCTGGTGAAGCAAGAATCGTTTGCAAAACAAATAAACCATGGATTGAATTATATGAAATTATTGAAAAAACTGGATATGAATCAGCTTTAGTTGGATTTAGTGATCAATCGGCTGTTTCAATACTTGATGAACGACGTTTAACAAATATTAAAGGAGTTGTTCGTTTCTGCAGCAGTAAAAAATCAATTGTCATTGACGGTGTAATTGATGGACTTGAAAAGAGCAAAGAACATAAATTTGGCATTTACGAATATGGTGATTTGAGTGATGGATGCAATAATTTAGGAGAAGTTTATAAAAATTCAATTTATAGTGTGAATAGCAATGATAAAGGACGTGTGATATTGCGAAGAAAAGCAGATAATGATTTGACAATTTCAGAAATAATTGGACGAGGCGTTTGCATTTCTAATGATGCTGGTGAGAAACTTGCATGCGGCATAGTTAGCAGATCAGCTGGAGTTTTTCAAAATTTCAAGAGAATCTGTCTATGCTCAGGCAAATTAATATGGGATGAAAGAGATTTACAGAAGATTGTTAAGAAATAAACTTTTTATAATAAATTATTACACTGGTGGTATTAAATTCAAATGGTTTCGTTTTTATTGTGAAATTCGTCAAAGTTTTTTAGTATCTCTGTTGATGACTTTGATTAAAAATCATTTGCTGTTGTGATTGATGGTATTCTTGCTGTTGTTGCATTTGATTTTGATTGTTCTGTTGGTTTGTGCCTGACATGCGAGGCCTCTTTGAATTGGAATGATCATTATTTCCATTGTTTCCTTGTTGATTCTGCGATTGCTGTTGTTGATTTTGTGATTGTTGAGGTTGTCCTTGCCTCTTGCTTTCATTTTTTTCCTCCTCATCGTCTGTAAGGAATTCACGTTTTGGATAAGGAATTTGAAAGCCAGCAAAGACATCTTGTGTCGGTAAAGGTTCTTCAGAAAAATAAGGATCTTGCATTGATGCTTCAGATGTTATTCGCTTATTTGGATCCATTAACAATAATTTTTGTAAAAGATGAAATGCTTTGCAGTCTGGTTTGATTTTGTGACGTTCCATATATTTCACTAGAGAACAATTAGCATAATTTGATCTTTTAAAATCTTTAAGCAAAGTATTATGTTCTGGCATTTTACGAATATCTTCCCAATCTTTATCTTGTGGAAAGCCCATTACATTGAAAATTCGGTCGAGTTGATCATGATGATAAGGATTGCTTGTTTTTATGTCTTCTTGACGGCAGTGAAAAATCGGCTCAGATGTCAAAAGTTCAGCAAAAATACATCCAATTGCCCAAATATCAATAGCTTTTGTGTAGTGACGAGCTCCTAGCAATAATTCTGGTGCTCGATACCAGAAAGTAACAACAACTGGATCTAAATCAGCAAGTGGTTTGAGAGGAGCATTAAACAATCGAGCAAATCCCATGTCAGCAATTTTCACACGACCTCTCTCATTTCCTTCACCCATTACAAGAATATCTAAAAGATTTCACTTATAAAACAATTATTTAAAATAGTTTTAAATTTAACTTACTTGCTGGTTTGAGATCTCTATGTAACACCCAATTAGTGTGAAGATAATGAATTCCATCAAGAATTTGATATAATAAACTTTTGACCATAGCTTTAGGCACCATGACTGGTTTTTTTGCTGCTTTTGCTGCTCGATGAAATTTTATAATATGCCAGAGATCATGCTCGGCATAATCGAAAAGCAGCCAGACTTTTCTATCATTATGTGAAAGAAAAACTCGAATGAGATTTATTACATTTGGATGTTTGAGTTCTCTTAATAATGCAATTTCACGACATGCTGACATAGACAAACCAGTCCCTTCTATTTGTTTCAATGCATAATCTTTGTTATCATTTCCTTCTTTACGATGTGCTTTATAAACCTGAAATTGAAATAAATCTCATTTAATATCCAAAATATGAATTAAACTCTTTAGTTGAAACGATTATTTACTGAGCCATATGTTCCTCTTCCGACTTTACAGCCTAGAAATAGAGAAAAATAATTAATTAATTATTTTGCACAGCCATCTTTTTATATAAACAAAAGTTTCAAAATTCAACTAAATATTTTATTGAAATTTTGACTTACCTTCAAATTCAAATAGATCTTCTACTTTTGCTCGTTCATTTTGAGTTTTTAATTTAAACGCTGCATCCATTTATGAGCTAATAAATACTGTATTTATTACTTAAATTTAATTTCAAATATTTCTTAATCTAAATTCAAATTTATTTGTTGACGTTTTTTGGGGGAAAATAATTGAATTGAAATAAAATCTTACTTTAACAATCAAAATCGATTTAAAATTGTGCCCTTGTATAAAAATAAACAAAAATTTTTGTTGAATTTTTCAAAATATTAAAATTCAAAAATTTATCATAAAATAATAAGAAATTAGCTAAAAGAAATGTGGAACTCGTTATTAAGAACTCAATTAAATCTGCTAAGGCATTTAAAAGAAGGAAACAAGCAGTACTTTTTGCTGTCACAATTAAGAAATTTTAGTGCACAAGCTCCAAAGAATGCACAACAAAATAAGAAATTAAAATCAACACTTTATTATGTAGCTGGAGTTGGTGTTCTCACTGTCGGTTTGAGTTATGCAGCTGTTCCTCTATATAGAATGTTCTGTTCAGCATATAGCTATGGTGGAACAACTGGTGTTCAACATGATGGCTCAAAAGTAGAAGAAATGAA
This sequence comes from Polypedilum pembai, assembly GCA_014622435.1. NCBI lineage: Eukaryota > Metazoa > Arthropoda > Insecta > Diptera > Chironomidae > Polypedilum > Polypedilum pembai. Next base: position 5,896 of record JACWBX010001982.1, on the reverse strand, counting down.
GAAAATTGCTGATAGAATTATTAAAATTAAATTTAATGCTGATCTCGGTGCATCAATGCGATGGAATTTCAAACCGCAACAATATGAAATAAAAGTTAGTCCTGGAGAAACTGCTCTTGCATTTTATAAAGCAACAAATCCAACTGATTTACCAGTTATAGGAATTAGTACATATAATGTCATACCATTTGAAGCAGGTGCTTATTTTAACAAAATTCAATGCTTTTGTTTTGAAGAACAACAACTTAATCCACATGAAGAAGTAAAAAGAATTTTTTTGACAATTTTTATAGATTTTTAATGAGAAAATTTATTGTTTTAGGTTGACATGCCTGTCTTCTTTTACATCGATCCTGACTTTGTAAATGATCCAAAAATGGAATTTGTAGATGAAATTACACTCTCTTATACATTTTTTGAGAGTAAAGAAGGTCTTAAACTACCTCTTCCTGGCTATGCTAAGCCTCATTGATTTTAGTAATAAATAAATAAAAGAAAGACTTTCTCTTAGTTTAAAAATAATCAAAGTAGTCTTTTTATTGCAAATTAATTGTGTCACACAATAAACAAAAATGTGCGAACTTTTTAAAGCTTCAATATTATTCAAGAATGTACAGCTACAGAATGTTAATGATTCAATAGAAAATAAAGAAGTTTTCATTTCTTTAGATATTGATGGAGAAGATTTAGTTCGTATTGATTGGAGTGAATCAATTTTTCTAGTTGATGGATGTTATGAAATGAAAAATCGTTTTACAATTGAATCTTTAGACATGGTAACAAATGATGATTTGATGTTTAAAGTCTTTGGTAATGACATTACAGGTATGAGATGTAATTTAGATGAAAATTTAGGTCAAAATATTTGAAATGAAAAATTTTTCAGATCATTTTTGACCTTAGAATTAAGATCAAATAAATTTTGACCGAAAAATTACAACCAAAATATTTGTGAAAAAAATCTTTGCTTTAAAATAATCATTAATAATTTTCAACATGAAATTAGATACTGTTCATTATTTTGTATAATTTTTTAATTGATGCTAACTGTAAAGAAAATATTTTTAAGCTGAAAAATTTGTCAAAAATTTGATATTTAAAAATCGAAATTTAACGAACTTTTTGTAAGTCAAAAATATTTTTGATCTCAATATTAAGATCAAGATTGATCTGCAAATTTTTCAATCAAAATATTTAACGAACTTTTCAAAATTTAAAAACATTTCGTCAAATCTTTTTGTCTTAATTTTAAGGTCAAATTGATCTGAAAAATTTGTCAGTCAAAAAATTTGTCCACTTTTCACAACGTTTTCTGTACTTTCTTTTTTGATGTCCATCTAAATAACTCGATTCGCATGAACTTCTTGAATTTGTTTTAACTTTTTTACTCATAAAATATTTTCTAGTAAAACTTTTAATGCTGAATAATGAAGAGGAAGAAGTGATGATCGAAAAAGGCTCAATAAATTTGTTAAACTTACTACAATTGTCTGGAAATGAAAATTTCAAAGAATCATCACTGAAATTAGAAATTCCAGATACAATTTTGATCTTTCAATATGAAGTTAAATTTGAAAATCCACCAAAAATCGCATCAATATTTTTTATAGAAATTTCATCGCTCCATAATTTTCAAATTACTGAAGAAAGCAAAATTGAAGTATGTGTTAGATTTCCATATGATCAAAATTTTCATGCAGTTATGTTGAGACAATCAAATGCTATCAAGTCAAGCAAAAATAATTTATGTTTAATGGACGAAACTCTAAAAGAAAGAAATTTTAAAATCGATCCGAATCCAACTCAAATTGAAATGTTTTATGAAAATTATCAGCAAGAATCAGGAGTTAAACTTTTTCATGATTTCATCATAAATCAACAGAAATTCTTGATAGAATTGAAATTGAATTCAAAAATGTTTATGACATTTATAGATTTGAATATTTTTAATTATCCTGGTGTCAACGATATAACTTTTATTTTGCCTCTCTATGAATGGAATAGCAAGATAATTTTACAACAATTTCATGAAGAAGAATTAAGTGTGACATCATTGTCAAGAGCTGGAAGCAGAAGATTTTCAAATATTAGCAAATTGAGTGTTACTGATGACACAACATTGAAAGAAGTTATAATTGACGGAAAGCAAGTAGCTGTTGAAGTTCGATTAAAAATATCAAAATCAGTTAATGAAAAAATTTCACTTGAGAATCTTATCTGCGAAGTTAACAAAGTTTTTCCATTTATGCATGAAAAGATAGCAGAAGATGAAATTTTCATAAACGCATGTGAGAAAGATTTAGTCTGCATAGTTCGAAAAATGGCAACTCAAATGGAAAATTTTATCGATGAAAATTCACATTTAAGTGAAGATGAGATGCTACGAGAATTAAAATTATTTTATACAACGAAAAATCTTTGCATGAAAAATGAATTTAAGGAAACTGTGAAGACAATAATTGGAAATAATTTTAATTTAAAGACAAAGACAAAAACAAATCATGAATTTAAAATTCTTATGATTACTGTATTCAAGTCAATGAGTAGAGAAATTGAAAATATTTTAGAAAATAGAAAGAAGAAAGAGCATAAAGCATGCTTGAGTGACTATGAGAAAATGTGGCAAATTGAAGAATATATTGAAAAAGGAGATCTAACAAAAGCAAAAGAAATCATAAATCGTGAATTAAGCCAAAATCTTGATGAAATGAAATTAAAAGAATGTGCAAATTTTTATATAAAAATTAAAGACTTTTCAGCAGTTGAAGATGTGATAAGAAAATTACTGAAAATTGATAGATGTTGTTCATATGCGCACTATTTGCTCTCATATTTGTTCATACAGCGACATGATTTTAACTCTGCAATAATGTCACTTTTAATTTTGACAAATTTAAAACCTCAAAGCATTGAATATTGGATTTTATTGTCTTCACTCTATGAGAAAATTGAATATTCATGTGGTGTGAAATTTTGTGAATTGAACATCAAAAATAGCAAATTTATACCAAATTTTTCTTCAACTTTTTCTATCAAATATCCAACTATAGATTGTACTGATGATTTGACTAAAGTTATTGATAATCAGTTAAAATTATCTTTAAAAGGTTACACAGAAATCATCAAAAATTACATAGCAAAAAATCATATTCAATTTATGTCTGATGATTTTACATTTTTGCAAATAATTGAAGCATTAGAAAAGAAGAAATTTGTTGAAGCAAAAGAAATTCTTAAAACCATTAAAATCACAGATAACAATGAAATGGCAGTAAGAACTATTAAAGGAAATATTCTTTATGGTACTGGTGAAAAATGGAAAGCAATTTATGAATATAAAAATGTGTACAATTTATGTCTTGAACATGGACAAAAATTTCTGTATTTGCCTGCAGTTCGATGCGGTTTATGGTATTTAAATGAAATGAAAAATATTGCAGAAGCTAAGAAATATTTTGAATATTGCTGCAAAACTTATTCAACCTTTGATAGCTGGATGGGTTTGGGAAATTCAAATTTAGTCTCAATGGAATATGAAAATGCAGAAAATTGCTTCAGTCAAGCAAACAGAATCGATAATAATTCAGATACGTGGATATCATTGGCATATGTAAATTACAAAATGAAAAATATTGACATTGCGTTAAAATGTTATTTGAATGCAAAAAATCTTGGAATATCACAAGAAAATCAAATGTTCATTGATGTTGAGAAATTTTTAGATATTTAATAAAACTGTAAATGTCATTCAAAATTTCGACCGTTAAAATTTAAATTTCAAAATTTTTACTTTTCTTTTAGAAAAAATTTTTTGAACTTTCGAAATTCGTTTTCGAAAATCATTTTTGAAATAAAATCAAAATTATTCAAGTTTTAAGTTGAAATAGTGTGAAAAAAATCCTTGCTTTAGCTTAATAATAATCTCTTTTACATTGAGAAATATTAACAACTAGCTAAATGATGAACTTTATATTTTCTTCGATAACGAACTTTTCAAATTTTAATAATTTCGAAATATCTTAGTAGACTTTTCGGAATTTTCTAACAGTCATGCGAAACTGCCAAGTGTTAATTTATTGAAAACGATTTTCTTACTTAATCATAATTAAAAGAACTAAAAATAATTTACCATGCATGAGATAAAATTTGAATGTGGCACTTTTGTAAAAAAAATTGTCAATAAAACTTAAACTAGCTCATAAATAGAGCTTCTCTATTTTCTTAAAACTATAAAAGGTGGAATTAAGTATTTTCTTAACTTATAACAGAAATATTGTCTATATCATAATCTACATCCATTTCTTCAGGAGGAACTTCGATTTGAGGATTTTGATTGTCATTCTTAAAAATAATTATTTGAACATATGGCGAGATAGCGTTCAGCACTTGATAAAATTTTTCTTTCAGTTCATCGTCAAAATTCTAGATGAAAAGAAAATTATAATTGTTACAAGTTACAGTTAAACAGAGTTGTAGAACCGGTAAAGTTCGCTGGTTTTCGTCCGTTTTTCCCGGTTTGATCAATATTTCAAAATCGAGGTTTTGCATTTTGAAAAACTCTTTTGATTCTGATATTATAAAGCTCCATTAGTATAATAAAAGTAATTTGAAGGAAATTTAAATATTTATTAAATTGACCAAAACCAGCGAGCTTGTCAAAAACAATTAAATAATTAATTAAAAAAACTCACCTCAAAAAATTTCTCACTAAGTATCAAAAATTTGAAAACAGAAATGTAATTAATGATGTAAAGAATCAGTAAAAGTCCTTTAATCTTCTGCCGTACTGCAACTTTCAAGGAATTTTTCATTTTATCACTTTTCCATTTTTCAACAAATTCAATGGCTTTTAATTGACTCAAATCGAAACAATTCCAGCTAAAACTTCCACCATCGATGCTTTGTTTAGGATTTGTGAAGAAAAACAATTCTGAGTCATTGATATAATCTGATAAAACATGATTGTAGGTTGTTGTAAAATTTCCAATTGTATCTTTCAAGATTTTCACAACGATAATATTCATTAATGGATATGCTCGTTTCTTAACTTGCAATGGTGAAAAATCTTCTTTTTCCGCATATCGTTGAACATTTCCTATGGAATCAACCAATTTTTTATATTCAACTAAACTTAATCTTCGCAGCTCAATTGTTCTTCCTTCATTCAAATTTATCAATTGTTGTCGAAGTTCTTTAAAGTCATCAATCAATTCTTCAGTACTTTTATTCATATTATCATCATAGATCTCCTGATGAAAGAACATTGGTGATGTTTTCGGATCATGAGCTATTTCAATTGTTGCAATTAGCTCTTTTATCAGCTTCTCCATAAAAGATTTCTTTATTACTGACTTTCCATGAGAAATAAAAGTGTCACAACACTCTTTTGGATTTTCACAATAATTCAAAATGAAATCAGCTGACAACTCAATTTGATTTAAATGCAAATTTTGTGGTTCGTTATTTGACAGAAAATTTTTCAATTCATTGAGTTTCGTATCTATAATTTCTTGAACTTTCTTATTTGATCCAAAAGAAAAGAAATTACATGCAGTGAGTAATTTTAAAGCAACATCTTCTTTAACTCCTTCAATAAAATTACAAATTTCGTTATTCGCGTAGATTTTGAATGTATTTTCTTTAATTTGCTTTTTCAATTCGTCTACATTCCAGTCATCAATTTTATTTGATAAATTTGGATCATCAATTATTTGTGATAGAACGCTAAACTCATTTGGAAATTTTCGTTTCTGTTTCAGACTGAAGACATTTTTTGTATAATTTTTTATCTCTTCTTTTTTTTCTTGCTTTGACATCATTCTCAATTCGCTTAAAAGATTTTCGATTTTATCAATTTCTAAAGAAATTGTAACTTGTTGAAGAATTTTTTCATAAA
>JACWBX010001981.1:0-11694 GCA_014622435.1 Polypedilum pembai | reverse complement strand
GAGATTTTTACAATGGCAGGAATCGAAGAATATCTAGGGCCATTGCTATAAGACGACGATGATTGTACTTTGATTATTGTACGATCAGATAAAGGATTCAATTCGTTCCTGTCTCCCCTTTATTATTCATATTTTTTAAAAGATTGTTTTTAGTATTTTTGGGTTATTATTTTTTGGAAAAGAAAAGAAGAAGAAAAATGTTAAAAAGATAAAGAGAAAGATGTAAAAGAAGAGAAAAATATTAAATACACACGACAAAACAAAAACACAAAAAAAAGTAAACTTGAATTAGTTCACACAATTCTAAATCATTTTTTGGTCTCTTAAATTAATATTCCTGGAAATTCCATGAATGAATGAGAGATAGAAGGAATAATTAATAATTAATTGTTAAAGAAAAATAGAAAAATTATGGTTATACATAAAAAAGTAAAACACTGATTATAAAACAAATGAGATATGAGGTTGATAGAAGATAAAAAAAATGAATTTTTTAACATGCTGAGGTAGAAAGAGGAGAAAAATATATATCGATGGCATTTAAAGAGCTCCATAGAAGGCGAGAGTTACCTGAAATCAGATGAATGGTCCTCTTGCTGACCATAACGATCGCTTTCTTGCAACTGTAACAGAAAAGTGAGAAAATAAAAAAAATTCACAAAAAGAAGAAGTTGAATAAAATTCATGTCACGCAGTAGCAATTTAAAAAAAATAACTTACCTGCGCAACAAGAGCTTCATCATAATCGGCAGACGAGTAAATGTCTTGATTATATTTCTGTTTTGGCGATTGCGTTTGAGTTAAATATGTCGTTGATTGAGTTTGCGGTTTAGGTGCAAATGTTTGTGGCGTTTGAGTTGTTGATGGACGGTATGTAGATGATGGCGTTGACTTTGGCTGATTGTTGTAAATATTTGAATAATCTGTTTCAACAAAAGCATGAAAAAGAAAGGAAATTAGAAAATATTTTCAGCATGGAGCAATAAAATTTTAATTACAAATCACTTTTTTTGTGTTATTTATTGCGATTGACTCTGAAGAAGTAGTGAAAATTTTAGTTGGGCATGAATTGAGGCTAATTTTTACGATTGAAATATTTTTCTTTCTTAAATAATAATAATTGTAACTTGATTGAGTTCCATTCAAATTAATTTTTTTTTGATGAACTTGATTGAAAATTTTATAACATTTTTAAATGAAAAGGTTGTGCAATTTTTTTTTCTAAATTTCATATTTTTGATGTCGCCATGATCAATTAAAATAATTTATCACATGCACCTGCTACCACTCAGCAGCAGCAGCATTTACTTACCAACATCACGGTAGATTTCTACATCGTCATCATAAACTGGATAAAATGAATCAAAGTTCGAGTTGTAATTGTTGCTCGTGTTGTAATAATTTTTGTTTTGGGTGATTTGCGTTTTTTGTGGAATGTTGAAGGAATTAGGAGCAGGCGATGATTGCTCAACTCTATGGAAAGAGAAATAAATTTCATGTTATTCAAAACGTTTGAATGTTTGGCTCGTGTTAATATCAAATGCGGGGAATTTTTAATTGCATAGTAAATGGCATTATGTACAAAAAAATTGGATATCGATTGCGGAGCAGGGCGACTACTTGAATTTATAGTTTACCTGTTGGGCAGTTTTTCGTCAATTTCAAGTCTAGTCAAGTCAGGTCGTTTTGTGGACGCCTTGAATCGTGAGTTTCCTCGATTGCTTGCTTTGCTAGTGTACTGCTTACGTTTGGTAGTCGTGCGTGTGGGCTTGAAAGTCGTACTCGTCACATGTTGCGCAGCAGTCGCTTTCTTTGTCGAGGCATTTGTTACAATTTTTATTTTTGTCTTGCGTGTCGTCGTTCGCTCTGTAGTCGTACTGGTACTTGTCGACGACGTTGTTCCTTTCGTGATATCATAATTAGCTACTGGCTTAAGTTTATTATTATTTGAATAGACATTTTTTGGGGCTGGACTTGTAAATGGTCTAATAGCTTGAAAAACATCGTCTGGGAATTTAATAATTGATGGAACAGTGCTCGTATGTGGCGGCGGAGTGTTGAAAGTTTGTCCACTGACATAATAAGGTCTCAATGTTGTCACATTTATTGGTCTTGGTGCCATTGTTTCTGTCATTGGAATATATTTAGGTTTATTGACTGGAGGTGGCAAAAATTGAAATTCATCTTCCTCTTCTTCATCTTCATAATCTTCATAGTATTCATCATCATCTACAGCTGCTGCATTTGTATGAATTATACTTGGTGGCTTTTTGATCAATGAATGACTGCTGAAATTATCTTTATTGCCATTAATATTGACATTGTGAGTCACCTTATTGTCACTTTGCACTTTTAATTTTGATAAATTAACACCATTATCATAAGTTGGCTCTTCTTCTTCTTCTTCATCATAATAATATTCATCAGGCAATGGTGTGGTTGTAGATGTTGTTGATGGATTCGAATAATATTGATATCGAATAGCATTCTGTGTTTGATTTTTATAATAAGGTTGATGTGGTGATAAATTATTGTTTGCAGCAGCAAACTTTTGTAAGTCTTGTAATCTTTGTGTCTCTCTCAGTTCTGCGATAAATTTATCAACGTCAAATAATTGATTTGGTGTTGTGAACGCATTGATGTATTTTGGTGTGCTTGTTGGAATTGGATATTGCTTGTAGCCCTGTTGAAACTTTTTAGTTGTAATTTCAACAATCTTTTCTTCATGATTTGGTCTTGCTTTAGCATTATCGATACCAAAATCAAAAAGTGATGGTTGTGAATTTTTAAAACTAAGATTATTAAGAAATTGACTTGATGGATATGGAGTAGAAGCAGAAGCAGCACTTTTTATAGGCGATGGAGTAGTATAGCGACTATCATAGGACGATGCTGATTTTGTTCCCTCATATATAGGAGCCGGTGTTGCTTTATTTGACTGAATCGGCTTAAATGGTAAAAATCCTTGATTTGGCGATTGCTGCTGCTGCTGTTGTTGTTGATTATTATTAAAAAAGCCACCAACTGAGTTAAATGAGACAAAAGACCGTTGCGTTGTTGTTGGTTGATTGGTGACTGGATAGGCAAAGGTTTTTATCTTGTCTTGCTGCTGCTGCTGCTGTTGTTGTTGTTGCTGACTAGTCGAGCTAGGTTTACCAATGTGAAAGTATGAATAGTTGTCTTGTCCCAGTGGAGCTTGTGTGGTTGTTTTGGCTTTTGGCTCGAATGACTCGAGCGAGTAGAGCAAGGGCAAAATAGCAGGTGAATGCGATGGAATTTTCGATGATTGTTTGTATTTTGGTGTTGACTCTTGGTCCGATGACTCAGCATGTGAATAACTTGCACCAGCACCACCAAATGGTGAGAAGTTGTTGTACTTGTTTTTAATGTTACCACTGTATGTGCTAATTACAGGCTGAAAGTCATCTGATGACGAAGCTTGTGCAGCATTAGCTGATGAAGATGGTTTGAATGGATTATTCGGATAGAAGCGACCATCACTTTTGAACAAAAATCCAGATTGAGAACTGGGAAAATTCCCACCGCCACTAAAGCTTGAACCAAACGAGTTTTGGTGTGAAGGCGCAAAATTCACAGCACGAGCACTTGATATTCTCCACGGGCTACTGATGATCGATGGTCGCAATTGTCTTGTTCGTCTTTGAACATCATCGCTATTTTCTGATCCCTCTAAAAGTTCATCGTCCAAGCCCGTTGCAACTGCTTCATCATTATTCGATCGTTTTTCAATCTTTCGCTTATCATCTGAATGCTCATTCTCTGTGCGCAATTCTTCGTCATCTTCATTAGCGTCATCGTCAGTATGAGATGAAAGGTCACGTCGTTTACGGTCCAAAACTTTATGTTTTGTAATGTCAAGGTCTTGTAATTCGTCTTCACTAGAGAGGTGTACAGATATATATTTTTGGGCCCGTTGAACGGGTCGTTAGATAGACACAACAATAAGTCAGTTTTATGATTTTTAATTGTTATTCTTACAGATGTTTTCATTGTTTGTTTTAAACACTCTTACTATTTGCTATTTATATCTTACCTGAATGTAGGAATCTGAGAGTTGGAAAATGCAAACGAGCCGACTTTTTGTTGTGTTGTGGGAATAGCGTTGACACTTGGCTGATGAATAATACCATCACGATCGCGTTGAACCTGTGTTACTGTACTTGGCTGACCACGATAAACACGCTGTTGTCTGTCAGATTCTTCTTCTTCCGCTGGTGGTAATGTGTCATGTGCTTCAGCGTAGAGTTGCTAATGGAAAAACAATTAATTAATTACTGCAGTCCATTAGTCAAAATTAGTTTTCAGCCTTTACCTTCAAAATTTCATCTTGAGCTGTGAATGCCGGTGGCTGGCCTCTCGACGTGATAACAGGCTTTGGCGAAATTCGCTGTTGATCTGGTGGTGGCGGCAATGTGTGAATTTGTTGGATATGAGCTGGTGCTGATGGACCTGATGCTGACGGCGCTGATGGTGCTTCGACACCGACTGATGAAAATCGAATTCTGCTGGGAACTTGAACTTGTGGCACTCGTGGCGTCACTTCTCGAGCTGGTGCTGTGACACCTTGACTCACTTCCGAGATCTCGCATCCGACGTTACGAGGCCAGTCACAAGTTTGAAGCTCATGACTGTACATTAATCCACCAGTGCAACTTTCTAACAATGCACCGCCAAAGACGCACACATAATAGAGACTGCAGTCTGTTGGATGTGGAAAATATCCGAATTCTTCTGGACAACTAAATTCTGAAGATGATGATGAAGATGAAACTGATGATCCTTTTGGATTAACACCAAGCGCTCTTCCTGTTGGTCCAGCTCTTGGACTTTGAGTTCTTCTAGTCTGTGCATTTGTGAAATCTATAGAAAATAGCGAATGAAAGAAAAAAAAATAGATTTAGAGGAATTGAAGTCAAAATGTTAATAAATTTTCTAATTTTATTGCTTTCGCATAAATGCATGAATTGTAATTTGCATACAATAAGACAATTGCAGCATAAGAGCATTGCATTGTTTTTCTCCCCACACTCATAACAAATACAACTCATGAGAGAGCTCTTCAGCTCTTAAGAATTCATATCCATGACACACTTTTTTTTTCTCTCTATTACTCATTATTGGCTTATGTACATATACACATTTTTTTGGACATGTGAAAAAAAAGTCATTCATTTCCTCTTGTGCATTTTGGTTAGCGCAATAAATCTCTACTTTGCATGAATATCAATTTGCTGATTATAAGGCATCAAATCATTTATTATTTCATTATTGAATGACACGGTTGCATAAAATACATATCAGACACATTAAATGGACATAAATTGTATGATCATTCTTTGTGCTTCAATTAATTATTATTGCTGCTACTTTATAACAATGACATTCGATTATAAGAGAAAGAGCGCTCTCCATTAAATCGAAAAGCTGTAAAAAGAGACGTCATGCGGTTGCGCTGTGCAATTTTCACATAAATATGATTTATCGTTGCTATGGCATCTGGGCAATAAACATATCGCGATGCCATCATCAGCCATTGTTATATCCCACTTCAAATTGATGACTCTTGCTTTTTTCGCATTCACTACCTGTCGCTCGCTTATCCGACATTCGTGAGTGAATAAATTGATGCTCAATAAAGACCATGATTGGCATTGAACGTGCAATCTTCGTTGCTTTCGAAAAAAACAGCAAGTGATAGCATTTTAATCTGCTTGAATTAATTGATTGTTTCTTATCCATAAATATCATCATCAAAGTAAGTAAATTGTATGAGAATGTTTAAATTGCATCATCAGTGACTTAATTTTATCCAATTTGTGATCATTGCTCTGGTAATTGGTGAGCATTTTGTGTTTAGAAATTCCAAAACTTGAAGTGTGTCGGAATTTTTGTTTGTACTTTACGCATTTTTTTATTTCTAAGTGAAATCATAACAGAAAATTAATGATTTTTGCGTGACTCGTGCATGCTTCCCTCTTCTTTTGTTATGTCTTTTTGTGTGCACATAGAAGAATAAAAATCACATGTAGCGAATGAATAAAAGAAAAAATATAAAAAAATTCATTTCCATGTGCTTTCTTTGCGACGAATCAACAAAAGAAATCAGTTTAACTTCTTTTAATTCATTTGTATAGCAAATGATAAACAATTTAAATCATGATTATTGACTATTCATTAAAAATTCGGTAGAAATTTAAAGTTTTAAAAATTATCTTAAGGTTTTGCTTAAGCATTTTGAAATCAAAAACTTTGATGATTTAAAAAATTTAAAAGTACAATTCATTGAGTTAACATAAAAATAAATCGAACAGTTAGAAAACAGAAGAAACTTTCCATCATCACAACAGTGACGAATCATTAAAAAATGTTGATTGACATTTTAACGCTACAATCGTGGTTTGTTGATATATTCTTGCTTGTGTCTTAATCATATGAACGCTGCACAAATATTTCGTAGGGAGTGTGTGTGTCTATGCCGTGATCATTATTAGGCTCAACACTGCAATTTTCATAGCATTTATGGTGTCTTTATTTCCATTTCTAGTAATTGCAATAAAGATTACTTTTCTCTATCCTCTATGCAGACAGACAAGCATGTGAGACGTATAGAAAGTTTATTTTTATCGTTTTCCAATTAGCGCAAAATTGTCGCACAAGTTTGACAAATAATAGACAATGCACAATAAGATAGACGAAAAAATGTGTGCATTTTGTGAAAGAAAGCAGGAAATCGAAGGTCGTGCCTCGAAAAATTAATCTCAATCTACTCCAAATCGTTTGATTTAAGCATGCCAATTATACAAATTGTTTTGTAATTAATGGAACAAAGGCAAACATTCAACCGCCTCTGCTTGCGCTTTCATGAGTTTAAAAAAATGCGAGAAAATTAATTTCTCTGAAATGTGTAATGAAAGTATCGCAATACACACGTGGCAGTACATTGTTTTGTAATTTATTGCTTTACTTCAGGGCGGTACATCAATAGTAAATATCAAATATTGATTAAAAAATGGCAAAAATATGCTGGCATGATCGTCACAAAATGATTCAATTGAATTGATTTCATGCATGTAGTTAATAAATAATTGAAAGTCGCCTGCAGTAGCAAGTGCTTCAATAGAAAAATTATTTCTATAAAAACGCCATGAAAGATGTTTTAATTACAAAAAACTCTAATTTATTATATATTTGCTTCTCTTTCTATACAAAGCAAATAAAAAGCAAGAAAGTGAAGAGGCAAATTGATTTGTTTATGCATTGTGCCTATGTTGCATGCAAATTGAGTTAGTTCGCTTTAAGTGAACAAAAAGGAGTGCAATGTCGTGCCAAACACTTTGAAATGGTGTCATGACAAATGTTTTACTGCAAATTTAATAAATTTTACTCTCCTTGCCTCTTCTTGCTCACAGCAAATTCACACAAATAAGGTATGGAATTGTAATTGATTTGCAAAATAAATCTACTTTTTTTTGTGAGCTAAACATAGCTTCAATGGTAGTATTTGCTCTCATACAGATCGAATTCAATTAAAATAAATTATTTAATTTAATTCAGCTCATTTCCATTTCTTTTTGCCACCTTTTTTGGGATGATTAAATATTCAATCTATTGCTACGCTCCATAAATGTTTTGACGAGTGTTATAGAAGAAATAAAAGCATAATATTTTGATTTTAATTTATTGTCATTTGCAATATGACTTTCTCACGAAGATTTCCATAACAAACGTCCGCATGATGAACGAATTATGAGCCTGGGGCTCTCGTCAACAACCAAAAATTATGAATTCAAGGTGAAGATTTATGGAGAATTTATGATGGCAGTGATCTTGACTAAATTAAACTAATTTAGTTGCTCTAAATATATTTTAACGAACTTCAAATGCTACTTAGTTTTTTATTTTCTGCAAAGCCTTTTTAGTAAAATAGGTCAAATTGCATCAGAAAATGCACTTCTAAGCGGCATAAAAATTAATTTACAACAAACATCGTCAAATTGTTGCAAAATACAATTTTTCTTCGCTGATCTCTTTCTATTTTCACAGGCAGTGCTTGACTGTCTAAATTGCCTGCATATTATGCTCTACACATAAACTACTTAAGCTCTCTCTCTCTCTCTTCTTCTGTGGTTTTAAAAAAGAATAGCAAATATGTAATTTATAACAAGTCGGAATGTGCTTTTGCACTGTGAAATTGACTATGTTACACGAAGAAAAAAAAATGTTTTGCAACTCCACTCAACAATATTTCGTGATGGCTTTTGTAACACATAAAAGACCCGCAAAAATGAACACTCTTTATTTTATTAGAGTAGGAAAAAGCATCAGTAGCGATGAGCAGCTAGCAATTTTAATTGCATCTCTCTGCACTAACTATAGGCTTTTCAATCTCCCGATTTACCTGATCGAAATGAGAGCAATTTCACGAATGAAAGTCGCGTAAATTGATCGCATTTCTTATGTAATGTGAATAGCGTAAATTTTTGGGTCATTGAAGCGCTAAACACGTTTCAATGCAAGAGCTTTTTACCTTTTTGTTGCTTGTCAATTTCTTTTTCTTACTGTGTTTTATTTTTATTTTTGGCTTGCGAGACAATTTTACTCGCGACATGAGATCATTGTTCGTTTAAAAATTCTCTCTCTATTTTATGAATTGTAAATGATATTCATTGTTATTATTTTGATTAAATATTTACTTTGCAATTACACATGGAGCGAAAGAGCATGAAAACAACAACTTTTAAATTGATTTTTTTAGCAATTCGATTTTTATTTTAAACGAAATTTTAAGCAGTTTTTAAATCAGTTTCTTAAAATTTATTGAACTTTTGACTTTTTTCGCAAATGCGCAAATAAGAAATGTAATTTTATTTGATTGTGGAGTATTTTTTGAGCCCATATATGAGCATTATTTATGTAATTGTGGTAGCACTTATGAGGAATTTATGTTTTTTTGTTTCGTTTATTATACCTGAAGATATCATGATCAATAATGCGCCTTTTGGCGGTTGTTAAATGAACGAAAAATATTACGTTTATGTACACATGTGTTTTAAAATGGAACATTTTTGCTACGGCTGTATGTAAGTGCTATTTATCATTAACCCCGGTGTGAAACTGCAATTTAATTTAAGTTGCATTTTTGCTCGCATCGATTTTAATGGCATTCGACAGTGATGAAGTTTTGTTGTCGACCATTCTGAAGGATACGATATTTATCGTGGCTGCAATGTGCATTGAAGAGAAAGAAACAATTGCATAAAATATAAAGCTCTGCACTGCAATTGCAAGTGAATTCATATCGAGATAATTAGCGTAAATTATGATTACTCCTTTGCCACCACTAATTACAATGGAAATCATGCTACAAACTCTTTACATTCTCAGAGCTGACCAAAATTAGTTTTCAATCACGTTTCATACCATTCCGCTCGCCCATATATATTTTTTGCACCAACAATTTTGTGGCATTGCAATGCAATAATTCTGAAATATTGTTATTTGATAGTTTTGCATGAAACATACGCTAAAGTGTTTGAATTTGTCATAATTAGTCACGTATTTAGTTTCAACTCAACTTCTCAATTTTGCAATAATAATCTACACTTCAAGATCAATCAAAATGTTATAGAAAAAAAAGTTGATCGCATTTGACTTAGAAACAAATTTTTGTGTCAAAATTAAAGTAAAACTTTTAAGAAATGTATCTGAAGGATCGAATAATAACAGTTCATATTTAAAATGATTTTAATCTCAAGAGCAGAAAAAAGTAAGCACAATCAATTTAAACTTCCACTTGAATGAATCAAAAAATTTAACTGAAATTTTTACCGTCAGCTGAAAATGGAATTGTTTGAATGATTAGATGCGATGAAAATGGAATGCTCATCAGTCATATTGTCAATGGAATTAAAACTTTTATATATTGTGAATAGCAAAATTAATTTTATAAAAATATTTTCCTTGAATTTTAATCGCAAATATCTTTGGGAAGATATTTTTATTTCTCAAAATTTTATAAAGAGTTAATCAAAATAAAATGGACAATTTTTACAGAGATAATTTATCAAGCTCTGATAATCCGAGTGAGGCAGAAGAAACTTCGAGTGAGCCAGAAGAACCTTCAGATGAAAGCGATTCATCTCTCTCATCATCTTCTTCAAATGAAAATTTGGAAATTGAAGATGTATTAGAAAACATTGAAATGGCTTATGAAGAATTTCAAGTAAAAGTTTTAAATAGCATCAACCAGCTTCCTGAAGAAGAACAACAATTAATTGAAAGTGTATCTTTCGAAATGACTTATGGAATTATTGACTTAAATAGCATAAATAACGTTCCAAATCAACATGAATAAAGAGTTTAAAATTTAAAACTCAATAAAAACTTCTTTCAATTTAATTTTTCAGATTAGACTGTGTCACGATTCTGAGATAAATTAGAAAGAGACTCTTTTGTTATTTGCCTTCATTTTGCTCCAATTTCGATTATTTGTTTGCTCGCAGTAATAAGTTGAGTTGATATAAGAGAGCAGAGATTGAGGATAAATTTGAAATTGGATTGCATGAGTTGATTGTCATCAAATAAGCAACAGCAGAATCGAAAATGAGAAATTAGATTTGAATTGAAATGAAGTTCACGATTTTTCATTAAAATTAGAAAGAAAGTCATTCATTCATGTCCTCAAACTTCGCTCATGGTGAGTGGAGAGCAAAGAAAAGAAAGGCAAGCAATTTTAATTATATTTTGCCATTTTTAATCAGCGATAGAGCCATTTTCCATAAGCAATGAGAGTTTGTGACTTAATATCGATTTATATGCATTGTCTAGTTCAATTTAATTATGCAATATTGCAACAAATGCATTTCTCTTGAGTGCACACGGCCAAACGCCATGAATTGACACCGATCATGGTCATTAATTAATTGTTACCTCAAGAAATATTCAGATCACACCACAGCAATTGCACCAGCAGTAGCATTGACCACAAAAGGAACACAACATTTTGCTACAAATAGATTTAGTTGGCAAAAGAAAGAGAAATGCAAAAAATCTTTTGATTGATGCTGTTAATTAATTGAAAAATTTACGTAATATCTTGTACTTGAGTGAGAGAGAAATGCCAATTAATTCTTATATTAAGCTTCTTAATAAGCTGCAATGATCTAAATTGCGCATCCAACAGCTTACACTTTTTCCTTTTCTATTCAATGTGTCTTAAATACATATCATATCACGATAAATAACATGAAGAAATTGTTGCAACTAACTAACTTTTGCCTCTGCATTTAACAACGGTGCAGTTTAAAACACACTCACTTACTCAGGTATTATTTCATAAATCATGTTTGCTGCTAGTAATTGAATCATATTTTAGAGTAAGTGTAAGTAAAAGTGGAAAAATGTTTCAATTTTTTTCATATCAAAAGTGTCAAAAAATCATTTAAGCCCTGGAATGTATTGAGCAATAACAGAAATCAGAGCAAGTTGGTAATGCGACTGTGACAGGTTGTAAGAGATAGAAAAAGAGTTTTGTAAGTTATAGATTGATAAATGAACTCAAATTGTCCATTATGCTCCATAAATATCATAACCAGCTCAATTCAAATTGAAAGAACAACTACAATAGATAATCGAAGTTATTGATGAAGTTTATGTAGCTCACATATATGCTGT